>JAQPPZ010002205.1:760000-902126 GCA_028583015.1 Wollemia nobilis
CAAGATAGATTTTTCCATCAACAATTTTAACCTGATATTGCTAGTGACTTCAAGGCAATCAAACCATTGCAAATTTTTTGTCATGTGGTGACTTGCACCAAAATCAATAAACCAAATATCTTTTCCATTTGAACTTGTGCTTGAAGTAATTTTACATTTTTGATATGGAGTATTGTATGAATTTTGGTCTTGAATCCTTTCATAGTATCTCTTGTGATGATATGTTCCTCTTTCCAATTTATCCATTATTTTCTTCAAAGAATAATTGTATTGTTGTATTTCTTATGTCTTCCAATATTTTTAAATTCCATATTTTAAGTTGAATTTGAGTATAGTAATTTTTAATTCTCCAATATTTTTAGTATACTTTAAAATTTCTAATTATCAAACAATGGTTTTGACAAAGGTTTTAATTTTTTTTCTCTAGGTAGAATTCCTTTTGACTCCCTAATATTTTAAGTACAAGATCAAATTTGATATAATATTTCCAATTTTCAAGTTTTGTGAAATACCTTGTGTCTCCCAAGAATTTTGAATATAATATGGCCTTGATAAAGTACTTAGCTTTATTTTGAGTTGAATCCTTTTGTCTCCCTAATGTTCACCTTCTATTCTTCACCTTATTTTTCCGTATTTATGAATAGAAAGCTAAATATTTTTGATGCACTTTCAAGTTTGATAAGGTTCTTTATTTTCAAAAATTTTAAGTTGGATTCCTTATGTCTCATTAATTTGAGCAAGAGACTAATACCAAATGTAATTTACAACTTTTCAAAAAACTCTATGTTTGTATTTCTTTCAATTTTCAATAATATAGTTTCTAAATTTTAAAAATCTGAATTGGTGTTGAACTCCTTATAACTCCCTAATTGGAAATTAGAAAACTAATGTATTAGAAAATTCAATATTTCAATTTCAATATGGAAATCTTTCTTTCTCCAAGTTAAACTATTTACAAATATTTCTATGCAATTTTAATTTCAAATAGGGTAAAGTAATTTAAAATGCTTTCAATTAAATTACCCTTGATTCAAAAATATTTTAAACCATTCAATAAATCTTCTAAGGTTTAAATTCAGTAATGCATTAACTTATAGCTCCATTTATCCAAATAACCTTAAATTTAGAATAATAATTAATATTCAACTCAATACTATACTTTATACCTTTTTTAAGTTTTGTAAAGCTTATAAATTAATTCAAGTATTTCATACCTTCTTTAATATAGCACTTCAAACTTTCTCTCACTTAATTTAACTCTACAACATGTGCTTTAACTGTGCTCTTCTTTGACTGCAATGCATTCAATGCTCCTTGATTCTCACTAAATTTGGTCTTGTGAGGTTTGTCTATCCTTTTTTTGTTCTTTCAAGCTTCTCTAAGGTGCTCATATATGATTCCAATATGATTTCTCTATTGTGCTTAGGATATTTTCAATCCATGCATTAATAGGTGCTCTTTAGACATTGCACCTTCCTCCAATCATGACTGGTATTCTGAGTTTCAAGTGCCAAGTGGCACAAAAAGTCTTTGCACTTTCTTGAACATTTCTTGTGGTGCTCTACCCAACTGTATCTCGCTTAACGCTTAGCAATAGTATTATATTTTGTGGGCTTGAATTTATTATTATTACCTAAGCATTATAGGTAGAACATTCCTTTCCTCCAATGAAAAATTTAGTATCCTCCACATGGTAGATGGCTTCATTAATGCTTGAATTTCCTTGTCATCCACATTATTCACCCTAATTTTGGTTCCCTTGTTGCTTGACCTTAAAGCTTTTGAAAATCCTTTGTGTTGTTCAATTTTCCAACGTTCACCCAATTTTTTCTTCTTCTCCAACACTCTCCTTTAGTGGTGATTAGATCTTGGTGATTCTTCTCACCTTTTTGCTACAATTTCAACATCCTTTATAATGGTTGTTGCTCTTAAATTTGGTGGCTCTTCAATTTCTAGTGCTCAAGATTTTCAATGTCTCATATTCCCTAAGCAATGAAGCCTCCTATAATGCTTTTCTTCCTGTTATTTTATGTCACTTTATTTTTCTAACACTATGGAGTTTCTTGCTATGATGGATCTTTCTTTCCATGGTGGCTTAACTTTACTATGATGACTCCTCCTTTAGTATGGTGGTGCTTTTTCACTATGGTGTTTCTCTTTGACTTCGATGAATTATCTTCACCATAAAAATTTCACTTCTTAGTCCACATTTTTGGTGTCTTTAGACACCTCAAATCTGCCTTGACTTTGTTCTCTATTGAGTCTCTTCCTTTTTACTCAATAGGACTTAGAAAAAATCTACATTCCAATTAGAAAAACAACATATACTATTTCTACTTATCACTCCCTTTCAAGCAAGTTTCTAACTTCTATATTTGTTGTTGTATTTTTGCATGCTTCAAGATAATAATAATTTCTCCTTCCTTGTATTGGAGATACTCAACATAAACAAGCTTTTTATCCTTAAATAAATCTTAATATGGTGCTTTCAAAACCTTAAAATGAACTAGTTTTAATACTTAAAAATTGAACGTTCATAGCAGCAATTTTACACACCTTTTGGCCTCCTTTTGTAGATTTTTTTTTTGGTTATTTGGTTCACCTATTTTATTCCCCTATTTTGTGGAATTTTCAGCTTCATTTCCTTTTTCTTTGCTACCCTAAAATTGTCAATCTTGCAGCTCTAATTGCTGCCCAAATTCTCTGCATTTTAGTCAATTCTCTACCTTTTAGCCTTTAATTATCTGCTTGGAAATATGATTATTGTGGCTTCAATTTTCCTCCAAAATAGTTCTCTTGGACTCTGAAATTTACAGCTAATAATACTTCCTAAAATGCTTCCCTCTTGCTGTCCTAAACTCTGTACTTTTTCAGATTCTAATGCAGCCACTTCCTCCTTTGATTTGTTGTCCTAAACTCTCTCAAATTTGCTATGAAAATCCTATAATTTGCAGCTCTAAAACTCCTCAAATTTGTTGCTCAATATTTATTTCCAAAATCCTTTAGGTTGCTATCCAAAAATACTTTAATTTTCAGATTTCAATGCTGCCTAAATATCAGCTTCTATGTTGTCCAATTCTTCTCCCAAATCTATCTTGAAATTTTCCAAATCGGATCTCTCTATTATCCTTCTAATTCTGCCTAATTTTGCAGCTCAAATCACTTTAAATTGCTACTTCCAAAATATTATTTCCTCTATTTATCTTTCTTTCCAATAAACTCTTCAACTTCTTCTGCAACATCAGCAATCTTCTCCTTTGTAAATCAGCCTTAAAAACCTTTGTGGCTGTCCTCAAAAATCTCAAATCTGGTGGCTTCTTCTAGCTTCTTTCTCCTTCCAAATTTTCTTGAGACCTCTTCTTTTGGGTCTTCAAATTATATGGAGTCCTCTTTCTTGGATCTCCACAATTATCTTCCTTAAATATCCAATGGGGACCTTCTTTCTTGGACCTTAATATTCAATGTCTAATTTTTCTATAACAAATAACTAATCCCTACATGAGGAAAACACATATACTTTCAATTAATAAAATATGAAATTCTTCTCTATCCATTGGAATATTCACAACTTTTGAGAACTAATTTTATACAACAAAAAACCTAGATAGTAGTAAGCAAATACATGCAAATTCCAGATCTCTATAAATCAATAAACATCACTAGTTATCCTTCAAACTATAGGAAAAATATCTATGCTGAGTACTAGTCTTAACAAGTTTTCCTATAACCTTGTGGAAAGACTCTAGCCAAAAAGCAATTTTAGAAATTCTAAAATGAGATTTCCTATATCTTCTCAATTTCTCTTGTGGCTCTACCTATATTCTATCAATCTACTTTGTGCTTTGATACCACTATTAGCTTTTGATGCTATATATTTAAGGAAATGCAACCACAAGGTATAAAATGAGCATGCAATATTAAATATATGAAAATGCAATATACTAAGCATGTAAATATCATGATAAAATTTTGCAACTACTCATAAAAATTCCATTAATGAAAAATCACAATAATAGTATATTGCTATAAAATGGAGGTCTCAACCTCTCCATATTTCATACATGCTCTACATTGTATATATCATATCAACTACTACTACTCTACCTTGTGCACACCAAAATTGTGTCTCTCTCTCCTCTTTCATATTTCCATACAAAGGAATATATAATGAGAGGTGACTCTTGATCTTCCATTTTCCTATGATTCTTCACATTCCTATTATATGGACTCATGTGCACATGGACAACATGCACATTTACATCATCAAGTACTTTGCACATTCTAACACTTGTGCATTTGTTACATTACCTTAAGTAAATATTTAAACTCTAAACTAATGCACACTCCTAATCTAAATATGTACCTATGATGGTACATTAGCATGTACAAAATAATGTAATACATTTAAACATGCTCCAATATAGTGGAAGAATTCAAAAATACTTCTAAAGCAAGCATGTCTTATGCACTCATGATCCTTGGATAGATAGATCTACTTAGAGCTTCATTGAAGAAAGTCACCTTACAATATCAACCATATCTAGAGTATAATATTTTTTATAATTTAGTGACTCCAAGAGCTATGAATAATAGGTTGTCCCATTTCTATATATCATTTAGAATGGAGGGGCGGGTAGTTCATAACCGCATGATTGATTCTAGTGTTGCTACTACTATAATGCCTAAATCAGTATGTGAATTGATGTGTATGAAATACATCCATTCATATCCTAGAGTTCTCCAATTAGATGCCACTCCTATGAAAATTATAGGAGTAATTAAAGATATTCTTATGACACTCCACAGAGCTCCATAGGGCTCTAGAGATCATCGTGATATAAGAAATAATAGTGGTTTAATTAGAACCATACTTTGGTCTCTGCCTTTCATGAGAGTTCATTTAAAATTGGAAGGATACGTGTACCTAGACTATTCTCATATGATGATCCCTCACAAAGGTAAAAATTTTAAGATCCTATTAAAAAAGCTTACTATTTATCACATTGAAAAAATTGAATAAGATGAGTATATTAACATGATATTTGAAGAATCTCACCTTTTATAAGATATCCTAGAAGAATTGGAAATAGAGGATAAATTCTATTTGAATAATTATAACCCCTTAATTGAGACTAGGATTGGTACATATTGTATCTTAGGCTCAAAGAATAAGAATATTTTAGCAATGATAAATCTAGAATTTTGAAATTCAAAACTTTGGAAGCTTTATTTTTATGGATCTAGATGCAAAAATAGTGTTGGAGCTAGGGTAGCACTGGTTTCTCCTTGCAGAAGAAATTAAAATTACCTCTTATAGATTAACATGGAGTTACACCAATAATGCTAGTAAATATGAGGCTTTGTGCCCTAGTTTTATGCAAGTAGATAAAATGGGTATTAAAATTCTTACAATCTATGATGACCCTAAGATTATTGTTAATCAAGTAATAGAAAGATGTAACAACAAACACCATTACTTAAAAGCATATCAAAATATGGTATGGAATTTGATGGAAATATTTGAAGCTTTGAACATAAAGGTCATTCCACAAGAGAAAAATGAATTAATATGATAATATTGATGCTTAGGGAGCAAATTATGTACCTACCACAAAATATTATCCAAAGTTAAAAAATTGGGTAAATCTTGTCTTCAAACCATCAATCCTAGAAAATGATATATTCTAGCAAGTGTTCACATTTTACCATCAAATTATTGATTTTTTGACAAGAGAAGCAATTTTCTCATCTCATAAAGAGGAGGTATATCAAAAAATTGACTAGGAAGACATTATTTGGCTAAAAAACATCATATCCTAAAGGGTTGATCACTCTAGAAATCTTGTTTTACAATGATGATAGAAATACAGGTCAAAGAATGAATATAGAAGAACAAGACTATAGAGAAATTAATTTTAAATCATGTAAAAGTTTAAATATTGAAGTTCACTACACTGTAGAAGAGGTAGAACAATTCAAATTATTTTGCATGCAGTATCAGGATATTATAGCCTAGATTTATGATGATCTCAAAGTCTATGACAAAGAAGTGATTCAACATATAATTGAGGTAGTCCCTGATGCTAAGCCATTCAAGCAAAAATAAAGGCCAATCAATTCTAAAATAGAAGTGGCCACAAAGTAAGAACTTATCAAGTTGTTGAATGATAAAATTATATATCCCATCAACCACTCCACATGGGTTGCAAATTTAGTGCATGTGAGAAAGGATAATGGGGACATTAATCTCTTCATTGATTTTAGAAATCTAAATAAGGCCTCACTAAAATATCACTACCCTCTTACACATATCGATTAAATTTTGCAAATAGTGGTATGGAAAGAAATATTTTCCCTCTTGGATAATGTTTTAAGGTACAATTAGATATGGGTAAAAGATCAATATCAACACAAGACAACATTTACTACCAAATGGAGAAATTTTGTATATCAAAGAATGTAGCTTGGGCTTTCAAATGTTGGTGGTACTTTCCAATATGTCATGGATTTTACCTTTGAATACTTATTCAATGATATAATTATTATATATTTATAATATATGATAGTCTTTTCTCATGACAAGCAAATACACTTAGAACATGTTGAAAAAGTTTCACAGAAGTGTAGAGAGTTTGGGATATCGTTAAATCCAAATAAATCCATCTTTGCTATCCATGAAGGAAAAATATTAGGGCATATAGTTTCGAAGCAAGGTATGGCTATTTATCTAGAAATATTCTAGGCCATTCTATCTCTCCCACTCCCCTTAATAAAAAAGGATCTATTGTATTTTTTTTCCAAATCAATTTCATCCAAAAATTTGTGTTAGATTTTGCAAAAATTGTTAACCCTAGAGCTCTTAAAGAAGGCTGATACATTCAAATGGATCCCATAGAGGAAAAAATTATTTTATAAAACTAAACAAACTATTACAAAAGCTCTAGTGTTGATCAACCCTAATTTTTGTAGGGATTTAATTTTCTATGCCTACAAGTCTGAAGACATCTATGTTGTAGTGTTAAATCAAAAGGATAACTAGGGAAATGAACATATAATATTTTTCTAAGACAAACATTTCATGACTACCAAAAGATCTACAACTTTATAGAAGCAAGTTTTTATTGTCATGAAGTCTTTGAAGAAGTTTAGACACTATTTGTCATAGAGCAAAACAATAGTTTATGTGGTTCACCCTAATGTCAAAAACTTCATTATAAAAGGGGAATTAGGCATCAAGATATTTGGATGGGTCACTAACATTCAAGAATGTGACATTGAAATACACCTAACAAAACTCATAAAAGACGCAGCATTATGTCGATAGTTAGCCTTTCACCACATCAAGGGTATAATATGTGCATTGGAGAGGACACTGAGATAAATCTTGGGACATTACAACATGTATAAGTTCTTGATTGGGTAGAAGAATTAATTAAATATTTTTAAATATAAATATTCCTTGAAGGATTGAATGTTTCACAAAGGATAAGATATAGGCTTCAAGCTTTAAAGAATGTTTTATTACCAAAAGGCCCATATAGGAAGAATTTTGATGGAGTTCTTCTACGTTGCATAAAACCAAAAAAAAGAGAGAAAGTACTAGCTAAATTTCACTTAGGACTATCTAGTGGACATTATGCAAGGTAGACCACTACCACCAAAATCCTTAAGGTAGGATATTATTGGTCGAGAATTTTTGTAGACTCATTCAAAGTGGCTTGTTCCTGCAAAAAGTGTCAAAGGTATGTTGGGAGAAATAAAAATGCTTCACTTCCACTTTGTCCAATCATAACCGAAGAGCCGTTTCAATAATAGGGGTTATAATTCATTACATTAATCAACCCAAATTCATCAATGAGTCACAAATATATTCTAACAATAACTAATTATTTCTCCCGATGGACTAAAGCAATTTCTACAAGCAAAACCAATCAAGCTATAGTGATTGAGTTTATCAAATAACTAATAACAAAATTTGGCATCCCAAATTCATTGGTGTGTGACATTGGTACTCCTTTCATAGAAGCAAGGTTTATCAACTTTACTAGTAAATATGGCATTTATCTAAAGACATCCTCCAATTACTACCCATAAAAAATGGGTTAACTAAATCTACTAATAAAAATATTTTGAGGATTATTAAGAGAACTATTGGAGAGAACAAAGGTAGTTGACACTTGTTCCTAGATCAAGTGTTATGGGTAGACCGAATTGCTATGAATAAGTCATTAAAAACTTCTCCTTACTGGTCAATTGAAATGAAGTCATCCTCCCATTACATATTGAGTTTCTAGCTATTAAAAGTAATCACTTAAATAAAACTTCCTAATATGAAAGTGATAAAGGCTTGAATGGAATAATTTATACTATTGGAGGAGCAAAGAGAAAAAGCATATTGCAATTTACAAAGTCATTTAGCCTCAATCAAGATATGGTTTGATAAAAATGTGATGCCTTAAGATTATAAAATTGGTTATGTCATCCTCAAATGGGAGGAAGACAAGTTAAACCTAGGAAATCATAAAAATTTGATTTGTTCTAGTTAGGGCTATATCAAATCACTACCAAATATAAATTCAACATATATGAGCTATCAAAAAATAGTGGTCAATTTTATCAATATCGGTAAATTCCCGCCACCTAAAGCACTTTGTGTAAAATATCATAAACTCCCTATATAATATGTATATAGAAAAGCATGAAAAAAAATAGACCATGAGAATTTTGAATTCACTAAGTTGATTGGCCAAGACTAGTGCTAAATATTATTTTTTACAATGTTGTTCAATCATTTTTTTTTTTATTTTACATGGTGGAATCAGTAGCTACCATTATGATCCAGGCATGTTGTCTATATTTTATAGCTACCATAGTATTCTACACTATCCACCCTGGAAGCTGCCACATAGTTCTCATGTAGTCTACCCCTATAACCACCATTATACAATCATTTTAAACCTTTTACACTGCTAAAAGCACTAGGAAAGGGATAAGCATTCAATTTGGTGAGGCTCAAGATTTGAACCCTAGATTTCTACCCCAATTACGATTTTTGGCTGAACCAATTGGTCTAAAATTCAAACCTAATGTTGTTCTCTCATTGTACAAAGGTTATAATAACTAGTACAATCAAATGACATGCAAAAATCCTCACATGATCCATGTGAGCCTCAAGAAAAGCAACTTAATGTACAACTATAACAATAACTATGCAATTATAAGTACAATTCTTTACATGAGAAACACTTAAGCAAAATCATACTTCACAAAGAAGAGCTACAAAGTAAATAAAACTTTTGTTCAAAATACCTTGAGCTAAAAGCCATGAAAATAGAGCGAACAATTATAGAAAAGTAGTATAGAAAGTTGTCCAAATTCAAACTTATGGAATGATGGCTAGAAATGTGAGAGCATTTAACAGTTCATAAAGAATACCAAGAGAGAAGATCCTTCAAGATCAAACTTATCAATTAGCATACATGAATCTAATGATAAAAATTCTAGATCAACTATGCAAATATATTGAACAACAAATAGTGCTAGGATTTTCTCCTAACACCTTAGGTTATTTTCCATATCACTTTTTTTCTCTCATTAAATTTGTAAATCTATGCACCATTACCCTAAAATTGCCTTAGTAGTTTCAAGACACTATAATGTCCAATTAAGAAAATTTCAAGACTCTCAAGGGAAAATTATCTTCCCTATTACCCCAAAAAAATTTAGAGATGCCTTCACCACAATAATCAAGCCTATAGCTCCCCCTAAGCCCTTTAAAGTTGAATTTTAGAGAAAATTCTATGATTTTAGAAAGCATACCGAAGGAGTAAAATACTTTAGAAATTGGCTTCACCTACAAATTCATAATCCCCCCAACTAAGGATAAGCTCTCAAAATATCCTCTAAGAATTTTAGACTTCAAAAACCTAGAGCTATTTTCTATGTTGGCTATTATTTTTTTCTTTCCCTATAATAAAGCACATAACTATCAAATGACCATGGCATACACCATTTCCAACCCTTTCCACTATGAATAGTATCATTTTTATTAGTCAAAAACCCCCTTATTTTTTGATTGGGCTAAGTTATTGTGTGAGAAAATGTATGAACAACTTACTCAATCACATGTCACCATATAGTGCATTTTTCTATTGTGTGCATCTCATGTGGTTGTTTTTGTATTATATCATTGATAGTATGGCTTGGATAGGCTTAAAAAAAGTTCACAATAAAGAAAAGAGTTTAGTAGTAGTAGTAGAATAGACCAGATTACTATGGAGGTTTGAATATTACGATGAATTTAACAAAGAATTTCTGGGGCCAACTCTAAAATCTATTCTTGGAGAATTACCTCATATGTCCACTCAAGCAAGAACCTTATTATAGACTCACCATGCAGAATACAGATATTGGTTCTTTGTCATATAAGACATAGTTATAAGACTTTATGGCTTCATAGGAAATCCTTTTCTATTGCCCAAGTATGTCATAGATAGAATGTTTGCAATGGAATACTATAAACAAACCAATGCCATTAATGCAACTTTTGGTATCGAGATTAACAAGAAAGGAACATGTGAGTATCCTTTTACTCATGGGTCAATTACAATAACAAAAAAAGGGATAAGAAGAACTATTTTGTAGACTAAATAATTTAGGACCATATCCATTACCCCAAATATGGAAGTATGATCCTATGGATAAGTTCAAGGAAAGTTTGAATATCTTAAATAAATGCAAACCACCTATTTTCAAGAAAACTAGTAGGTCCAAAATAGAGTGACTACAAAATAACCATGAGAATAATGAGCTCAATTGGAATGTTTGTAAGATTCTAAATTTACCTTCATGGAGAGACTAGTACAAACAATAAGATGACTACAATCCTCAAGAGAATACAAAACATGAATTGAGCATAAATAAATTAGATGCTTTAATAGATAAGACCAAATGGGATGAACCCAAGGTTTTAGAATGTTGGATATTCATAATTGAACAAAAATACATCAAATATAAATACTTGATCTCAATGGATAGTAAATATTTGTAGAGATATGACAAAAATGTAAAACACGGAACTCTAAAATGGACAAGGAAAATTCATAGTCTCTAGTAAATGAGGCAAATAAATGAAGGATAAGGAGCCAAGGACAAAGGAAATAGTAGCATTGGCTATGAAAGAACTAGTTGCCTCCAACAAGTTTTGATTGAAAAGAAAGTACAAATACTTGAAGAAATACCAACTACTACTAGAACTATAGTTAATTTATAAAATTAAGAGGTTTCAAAATAAACTCCTCAACATGAGCCCCAGGTCGTAATTTTTATCCCAACCAAGTTGCAACTACAGTTCTATCCCAAAGGATCTCATATCTTAGAAAAAATGTGATACATTAAAATGAAATTTAGGGAAGACATCTTAGACATTTAGGAGATCATAGAGGTACAATAAATACCTAAAAGGTTATCTTTGGGTGAACCTTTCCCCAATTCTCTTGACCCAAAAACAAATAAGAAAAGGAGTTAGAGATCTTCCTAAGAAATCATTCTCATATTGACAACTAAGTTTGTTGTAGATAAAATATTCTCAAAAGCCTCCAAAACAAGAAACATCAGCTAAAAACACACAAACATCAAGCCAACCCATAAACAATGATGAAGATTTTGATACAAATTTACAGTCATATGTGCAACAATTGCACAAGACCAGGCCTATTTATTATGATCCTCAAAAGGTGATTGGAAAAATAAAAACTAACCCATTAGAATAATTAGAGGAAAGATATAATATAATACAAGCAACCCAAGAGCCACTCCTTATAACTGAGATAGAAACTAAAGTAGAAACTAAGGTAACAATTGAAATGATAGAAAAGCAATTTCTAGTAGTTGAAATAAGTATTGACTCTTCAAACCCTGCTACTACTCCTCCATATTATATCACTAGTATTATCCATTCCTTTTCTACACCACCTCCAAGATCTACACTAGAGCTAGATATTCAAAATACTCTAATATAAAATGTTGTTTCAATTATCTTACCCACTTCATTAATCCTAACCCCTCCAATCATCACTATATATCCCATACAAAAAATCCTTCATTTGCATTCCCTCTTTTACAATCATTCCTCACTATCCAACCACCACCTAATCACCCAACCATAGCCACTATAAAAAATCTTAAAGATATGATTTCTAACACTCAAGAATTATGGATAAAAAAGATGCCCAACCAGTTAGAAGAATTTGTTATCCTTAAATAAATGACCATAGTAGATCCTATGACCTATCGATATATGAGAGTCATGGCTAAGACAAATATAAGAAAACAAGAGGCTAAAATGACACCTAATGACTATTATGTGGAGACTCAAATGATGAATATTTATTAGCTACCACTAAAAGAATATATTTTGAATACCTAGACTCATGTTAGTACAATATATTTACAAGGATATAAGCTAAGATATAGGTATTGACAGATGGAAGAAAGGATCAAAGAGTTGGAAGAAATATCCAAGGAAGAGAATAATGTGCATAAAACTGTACAAAAAAAAATCCAAAAATGGAAGAATAAGTTCATAAATATGGTCGACATGAAATAATAGGCTCAAAAATTTCAAGAGCTAACTAAGACATTAACAAAGTAGGTTTATAACTTGTAGCAATAGTTGCAGGCTAAAAAGGAAAAATCCAAAACTTCTACTTTCTCTAAAAAAACTCAAGCAACTAATAAGAGATAGTTGGGGAAATATTCTTGAACATGCTCTCAAAGCCTACACCACCAAAGACTATCTTGACCTTTGTGGATAAGTCATATGAGAAGCAAAGGAAGAATTTAAACAATCCCAAACTGGAACTGGAGGCATGTTCAAACAAGCTAAGATATTAATAAAGATATCTAAAATAATATTTGAACCTATAGCTAGAGCCATTCCCAATGAATAGTGGAACACAAGAAACATCTCCCAAATTATGATTTAAAGGCACAAACCAATCCAATAAGGAAGAGAAATGATAGAAAATCTATGATGTAGGATTGATAAAATCATGGAACCTATGTACAAAGCCTAAGTACTAGGATTCCTTTACTTTTGGGATGAATGGATGTAATTTCTAACCAAAGAGGATATCCAATATTAGATAGAACTAGTTGCTAATGATGAATCAGAGATAAAGTAATGTCAATATCATATTGGGGAAGCTCAAGTGCTTTAATTTATCAATAAAATATCACTACTACAATAAAAAATTTAATAAATAGCCAAGATATATGAGTACCCATCCTATGAAAAATTATATCAACTAAAGACACTACAAGAACAAGTATGTTGATTTAATAATCCCCCACAAGAGGTATGGGTAGGAGTCTGTGTAGTGCTTGAGAAAGTAGAGAAAATATTTCATGAATAAAAATAATATGAAGAATAAGGGACTCATGAGATGGAGATACCCATAGAATAAATTATTCTAAGGCCCCTGTATAATCAAGAGACAATTGACAAGCAAGTAGAGAGACCAAAAAAGCAATAGCTAATGATGTCACACCTCCAACACCACAGGGGTAAAAGACAAAGGATAGGTGCTAGAAAAAAAATATGCCACCTTGAAATTATAATAGGATAAAATATTATTTTCTTCTATTTATTTCATATCATCTACCATTTTATTAACACATCATTCATATTTTTCACCTTACACTCATTCACTTAATTTCACTTTTCATAAAAATAAATTATTCACTTATGGTAAAATTTCATTCACATTCCACTTAATCATCATATTGACTCCATTCCCAATGGAATTAGGTCTTTTGATTTCTCAATTCCCAAGAGAAAAAATTCCCTAGGAGGCACTAAACATGTGGGTCAAATTTTTAACCACATTTGCATAGCAAGGAGAAATATCTTTTTAATCCCCCAAAATAACCAAGTATATTGAAGATTGAAATATTTCCTGATACTGTGATGCTTGAAGCTAGGATAACTCTATCGTTGATGTTAGAATGAAACCTTGACACCATGGGAATGAGCAAAAGAAAGTGCCTGAGGCTAAAATGTCCAAAATTGGACTAGTTGTGGTCATGATGTCAACAAGACAAACTCAGAATGTGGGATCATGCAAAGAAAGGAAAAAAGAAAAAAGTCAAAGCTTTTAAGATCAATCCTAAAACCATGATTTTAAATATCATGTGACTCCTCATGATGATATAAATGCTCTCAATACTAAGTCTTGTACTGTACAAGAAGGTCTAAAGTGCCCAAAACCAATATGTGATCAAACAAAGCTAAAACTACTTGAAGCCAAACCATTCAAATTTGTGACATCAAAATTTTTTAGCTAGAGTATAAGCCCACATAACTAAAAAATAACAACATAAGAGGAAAAATTTTTAAGGTTAGGATGGACCAAAATCGTGACTTCACTTCAAAAAAGCTTTGCAAGCAAAAATAAGAGCCCAATTTTGAGCAAATTTCTAGGTAACCATCATTCTTATAATTTCAGTTGCCATGGTGCTCACCAACTAGTTCCAATTAAATACATCAAAGCATGAAAGCAACATAATCAATAATGCATCCACTTATAGAAGGTAGTTTTATATTAATGAGCTAAATTCAAATTCATGTCCAAGATGAGATTTGGAGTTGTCACATTAGCGAGTTTAGTTTCTTTCCAAGTTATTTTTACAAAATGGCCACACAGTTGTATTCTCACTAGAATATTTGAAATTGCAAATTATAAATATGAAGAGAGACCTCATTACAAGGCTCAAATATATATTTCTTGCTCGATATTACTTTCCAATTTTTCTACTGATCAATGAAGCGATATCTATTTGGCCTCCATTACTATGCAATTTGTAGGTTTTTATGTGAATTTTTCTTTAAGTCATTTCTATTACACTTAATTGTTAGTGTATTATGTTAAAGTAATTCTACTATTTGGATTACCTATTTTATTACTACCAATTTAAGTCCCTGGAATCATTAGAGCTTGTATACACATTCTTTAAGGTATTTATGTTACATTCAACACTTAGTATATTCTATTAAAGTGAAGAATCACCTATTGGATTTCTAATTGTTTGAATCCTTGGAATAATTAGAGTAAATGTCATAATTTAAATGAGTCTACAATTGTAGGTGAGTATGGATGGTATATTAAGTGTCTTGTAATTGGTTTAATAGCATATTACTCAATGAAATCCAATGTTGTTACACTATATGTTGTCCACCCTCCCCTGCATTTCACTAAACCTTACTCATTTCTATCCCTTACTCTTTTCCTATCTCTTTCCCAAATTTAATCAAAAGGATTTAGCCTCCTCTATAGGTTGAAACAAAGAGTAATATTTTGTTTCATCCAATTCTACACTTTGGCTATAATCATGAGGTGCAATGAATTTCCACAATAATGGTATATTTTAGTCCAATAGGAACTCTCGAGTAAAATATTGATTTTTACCTCCTCCATAAGGTCTTCAATATTCTAGGTCAAAGTATGGGAACATTTTAGGGTGTTGAAAATATTTAGAGAATGTCCTTCAATGATAACCTTTTTAATATTCATATGATTTAAGATATTTACTCCATAGAAAAGGGCTCTAGCTTCAACAAATTGGATTGTTTAAAAGACAAGGTTTTTTGCATAAGCTAAAATAATTATACCTTCACATTAATCCAAAAGATAAGGTTGTCTGATTACACCTCCACTTCCAAATATTCCTGGATTCCCTTTGGTAGCTTTTTCAAAGTTGAAATTTAGCCATCTAGGAGGGAGAGGGACGCTTTTGAATTGGGAGTGGATCATATTACAAAGATCATTTGGAAGGATGTTACTTTTTTTAATTCCAATATGGTCATAAATACCAATCTTACATGCACTTTTCCTCGCTTCTTGGAAGGGGATGATAGAAATATTTTATTTCAAATATTTAAGGATTTTTGCCTCCATATACTTTGGTTATCTTTTCTTATTCTTGAATACTCTATTATTCATTTATTTTTTAATCCCACAAAGTAAATTATGAAAGTTTAAAATCCAATAGGTTTTCAACTAATGACTATGATAAGGATTCAACTAGAAACATATTTCCACAAGGTTGTTAGGGGTAAACGAAGAGACTCCCCAACTTAGTTGAAGAGAATTAAAAATATCCCTAGAGAATGAGTAGGCTAAGAAGAGGTGATTAGAGTTTTCACAATTGACCTCACATAGGTAGCATCCATTAGGAATTACCATTCCTCTTTTATAGAGATTATAGTTTGTGAGAATCTTGTTCTACATTGCTAGCCAAAAAAAGGAGTTGATTTTTAATGTGATTTTTTTAAGCCAAATCAGGTTGGTTGGGAATCAACCTTCACCTTCTTCCTATTCCAATAAATAAGTAGATTTGATAGAGAATAGCCCATTATAATTTGACTTCCAAAGTAGATAGCATTCAACATTAGAGTTTTTAATAAATTATATTATTAACAATATGAATAGGTCCCTTTTGACTGACTCCTCTCTACCTTGTAATCCTTAGAAGAAGATAGACTTCTATAATTTTCTACCGTATGATCTCTTTATAAAGTTTGAGACTTTGGTTTTGAAACATTAGGAGGTGAAAGGTTCTAATACTACTATATTAGGATTGTTAATAAGAGTATAGGCTAAGATCTAGGGGTCTCTCTAGAAGTCAATTTTGGATCCAAATCCTAACTTCCATCTTAACCCTTTTTGGATAAGATATTAGGTCTTGAGGAGATTATTCTAGAAGGCCAAACATTTAGGGGGATGTATTTCCTTGAGAAAATTTTGACCTTACCAAAGGTATTTAGCCTTGAGGATATGAACCCATCTAGATTTGACTTGATTTAGGAGCTTCTAGCCCTATTTGGACATTAGATCAAGGTTCAACTACATCATTTTCTTAAACCCTAGACCTTCTACTTCCATATTAGAATATACCTAATTCCAAGCTACCCAAGGAGAATCTATTTTTATCACTTGATACAAACCATAGGAATATTTTCTAAATTTGCTTTATTCTTGATAGGTGGATACTAGAAATTTGAAAAGGGACATGAAAAATATTGGGATACTTGGAGAGTGGCTTGAACAAGTTGGGCCTTACCCACTTGACTGAGAAGCACTTATTTCTAGCTAGCCATTTTCTTCTATAATATTTCAATAATAGGGTTTCAAAAATTGTCTTTGATTCTCTCCTTGAAGAGGGGCATCCCCAAATAGTTTGAGGGAGGTCAACAATTTCACACCCAATAATTTGAGCTATTATCCTTTTCCTCCTCAGAGGGGTGTGGAGGAAAAAAAATTACTTTTTGTAATGACCCTCTTTGGCAAGAATTACACTTAACATTGATTTATGTATTGATGTGTGAATACTTACTACATAATCTCATTTTATGATGTCAATAAGAGTGGGTAGTTGTGCTTTATGCTTAAATTTATATTCTTGGAATATGGTACAATATGGTACTATTGATGTATTTGTGGTTGTAGGACCAGGTATTTTCATCGATGGATTGATATGGGAAAACCACATGAGTTGAGGGAAATTTGGTAAATAATGTATGATTTGTTCATCTATGGCTCAAATGTAAAAGGATACCCTTCATGTAGATGCATTGCATGTATGATTATTTTTTAATACACCATTGGACCATGAGGTTGCTATTGGTAAAGGATTCATCCTTAATAGATAGGGAATAGCGTATTAGTTATCTTAAAAAGCCACCTACTCATGGATAAAACAACAAGGTGTATTATATTTTTGAAAAGCCTTTGTATTGCTTATGTTTTGAAAACATATAATTTATTGACTAATCCAATAAAGTATTAATGAGGTCAGTAATATTAATACATGGAATATTAGTATCAATGTTAATAAATAATATTAACATTTTCTATTAATTAGTAAGCCATTAATCTAATTATATTGTAGTTAGATATTTTATGTATTCTAATGTGGGTAGCATTAGAAATAAATAGTTGATTATAAAGTAATTAGTATTGGAAGGTAATAGTTGATTATTTTATTCTAATGGTGGAAAACATTAGAAATAGATACTTGTTAAGAAAGTGGATTAATCTATCTTAAATTCTATAATCATGCTTAGGTAAGCCTAAATATATTTGAATACTTATTTTAAAGAAAACATTGGGTTCATGTAACATTCATTTGAATGTTATGTTAAAGCATGATGGGTTAGCATTGGAAAGGCTACTTGGCATGGGTCCTTTAGGGTTCCTATAGAATCACTTTTATGAAGATAGATGGCTTGTTTTTGGGGTTAACCAAAAATTTTGAGCAAAGGAGAACATGATTTGGTGGGAGGAGTGATGCACATCAAACTAGAAGGAAGAAGGAATTTTGTTTTTGAAGAACACAAGCTTATACTGAGAGGGGGGTGAACAGTATAAGACCACTTTTTACTTTTCTTTCCCAAATAGTATTAATCAATATAATCAATGGCAATATCAATAGCAATAACCAAAGCAATGCACAAATCATCACACACAATAGAGACACAAATTTAACGTGGTTCACCCAAATATGGCTACCTCCATGGAGAAAATATTTCTTCTAAATATTTCTCAAATAATATCATGGGAATCCTTTCCCTATTACAATGTTTATGGACCTCTGTCCAAAGGAGATGTTGATCCCCTAAATCTAGTTTGTGGATCTCTATCCATAGGAGAACTCCTTCTCCTATGCTCTAGTTGGTGATCCTCTAGAAGACTCTACCTCCACTACACTGACTATGGATCTCTCTCCACTTGAAGACTCTTGTCCTCACTCAGAAGACCTATCCTCAATGTCCTGGCTGATGGATCTCTATCCACTAGAGTCTCTATCCTCTCTACTCTATCACCTCCAAAGCTCTATCTCAATACTATACTAAACATAGTCCAATCGGTCTAGCACACTCTACTCAATAGGTCCACTCAAAACCTTCTCAAATCTACTCAATACTCCACTCTAACCTCAAATTCTCAACAGGTCCACTCAGAACCTCTCAAATATATCAATAGGTCCACTCAACCCTCAATCTGCTCAATAGGTCCACTCAACCTACTCAAATCTGCTCAACAGGTCCACTCAAAACCTGCTCAAATATTCTCAATAAGTCCACTCAGAACCTATCCAAATCTGCTCAATAGGTCCACACAGAACCTGCTCAAATATGCTCAACAAGTCCACTCAAAACCTGCTCAAATATACTCAATAGGTCCACATAGAACCTATCCAAATCTGCTCAACAAGTCCACACAACTTGTCCAAATCTGCTCAATAAGTCCTCTCTAGGACTTGCTCAAATATGCATTGCAAGCTTCCACAAAATCTCACACAAAAATAGTCCACAAGTCTTCTCAAAGACTTACCTCAAATCAGCTTAACAAGTCCACACAAAACTTGTCCAATCTCATAGAATCATAAAGAGAATTGTTAGAGACTCAATATGTTCTATACTCAATACTCAATCACTTTCTCAACTCAATCTCATAGAAGCATAAAGAGAATTGTTAGAGACTCAATATGTTCTATACTCAATGCTCAATCACTTTCTCAACTCAATATCATAAACATAAAAAATTGTTAGAGACTCAATATGTTCTATACTCAATGCTCAATCACTTTCTCAACTCAATATCATAGAAGCATAAAGAGAATTGTTAGAGACTCAATATGTTCTATTCTCAAAGCTCAATCTCAACTCAAATCAGAATATAGAATAGTTTGTTTTATGGAACTTGAACAACCACTTCACATCCACTTGACTAGGCTCAATCAACTCTACTCAACCAATCACTTCAAGGAACAACCCTTTCTCACAAACCCTAGTCCAAGCATATATCACCCAACTCAAAATATTTCCAACAATGCTCAACAACAAATCTCACATAACAATGATACTCATGTTCTTTTCTAACTCAAGTTCAAGTTCTTTGCATAACCCATTGGCTTCAACAACAATGCTAATAAAACAAGGTTTTAATCACAACTCTCAATTCAAAAAACCTTTAAGCATTAACTCAATGTACTTCACTCAACCAATGGTCTAAACAATAATGCTTATCAAACAAGGTTTAATCACAACTCTCAATCCATAAAACCTTGAAGCATTAACTCAATGTACTTCACTCAACCAATGGTCTAAACAACAATGCTTATCAAACAAGGTTTAATCACAACTCTCAATCCAGAAAACCTTGAAGCATTAACTCAACCACTTTCGAAAAGGAAACCCTAATCAAATCCTTTTCACTCCAAACTTAATTTTCAATCAAGCCAATCACCTAACTCAACAAAGAAGAATTTTACCCATACCTTTTCTTGAAGAGTAGTTGCCCTTACAAATCTGCCACACTCACAATTACTTCTTTGACAAACTCAATAAGGGTTAGAGGATAATTTTTATATCACAAAAATAATATCACAATTACACCTTATCACTCCAACTTAAACAATAAGAAATATCCTCACAATAATCACAAAACCCTTTATTCAAAATAACATACAACCCACAAAGTCTTAACCTTTCAATATTCCACAATAGCAAAATTTAAGACTTGAAAATAAAAATAGAATTCTCCTTATAACTCCTAATGGTATTTCTCAACTACCAACCTTTATCACAATGCAACCCTTTCAAACTTCAACCACCAAATACCTTATACCTCCAACTTAGGCATTAATAAAATAAAACATAAAAATGTTACCTTTGCCTTTGGAGAGTTTCGAACTCTCAACGCAGCCCACACAAACGTCTTTGCCCATGGTGCAAACCACCACACGAGCTACAAGCTCATTGGGAAGGAAGAAGCACCACGTGCTTCAACACCTTATCCTTCCTTGCCTTGCAAAATGTATGCGCCTAACGATTGGTGCCTTCAACACGTCCACCAAAATGCTTCCACGGGATTCGAACACTATCCACCATGCACACCAAAATGTAAGCTTGCAGCCCACTTGCCACTAGGCCAAGGTGCCTTGTTGGCTTCCAACTAATCAACGCGCTTGCTTTTGTTTCCTTTCGCCATCAAGTCAAACACGAATTTCACAATTCTATCTCACGAGCTCTGCATTTAATTTGTATGCTTTCTCTTTCCAATTCGAGCAAGGATAATTCAGAAATCAACTTTGGGCATGGTATTTATATGCATTTCCACTAAATCAAAAATGTCGACGCTTCCCTTTGGCTTCTATGACGTCGGTGAAAATAAACTTTACCTTGTTTATAAACTTTAAATCCAAACTTGGGATTTATTAAAATTTTCCTTTGGTCTTAAACCTTTAAACCCAACCTTTGGGTTTATTAAAATATTTTTAGACTTTATAAACCCACTTTTGCATTATAAAATATTGTAATTAAAATTACAAATATTTTATTTTGGGTTTTCACCATGGCACTTCTAACCATTATAATATTTCACCTTTGATAAAGTACCTTTTAATATTTATTTATAAAATTTAAATTCATCCTGAATTTAAATAATTTATAAAATAAATATTATAACTCCTTTTTAACTTCTATCTTTTGCACTATTTCACTCGAACTTCTGCCTTCTTCCTGGATATCAAATGACCATCTTTGTCCCCTTTATTTCCTGCTAAAATATTTGGTATTAATGATGACTCCATCTGGTGGCATCAATGGTGACATCAATGACAACTTTGACTTAGGGACTCAAAATGTCCAACAATCTCCCCCTTTGTCATTGATGGCAACCCATATCCTTTTACTGAAACCTGACCTTTCTTTTTCTTCTGCTCCCCCTGGGACATTGCTCCCCCTGGCTCAATGCTCTCTCAAATATCAAATCTCTCCCCAATATACACAAATCTCTCCCCCTTTGACATCAATGGCAAAGGGTCACCTTTGGGGCTCGGGGCTAAGAATGAGCCTCTTAGCTTAGCCCCTCCCCCACCTCCACATGAGGTGGTTAATTCTAGGGTGGGAGTATTTCTACTCCCCGAAAGCATTATTCTTTACCTTTATATTTTTCCCTTCTTTTCTGAGTTTTTTGAATCCTCTGACTGTTTCTTTCCAAGTCATCATCCCTGTTCCTGTCATCACTTCTATTCCTGTTCCTATTCTTGTTCTCATCCATGTTCTTGTTCCTATTCATGTTCCTATTCTCATCCATGTTCCTATTCATGTTCATGTTCCTATTCTTATCCATGTTCCTTTTCTTGTTCATATTCCTATTTATGTTCATGTTCCTATTTCTGTTCATATTCATGTTCTTGTTCATGCCTATTTTTAGAATATTTGCTCTACACCATCTTGTTGTGTGACCATCATTATTGCACTTATAACACTTAATGTTATTATTCCTTGGAGGTGCAAATGTCTTAGGATTTCTCCTAGTGAAGCCATATCCTCTTCTATCATGAACCTTGCAATTCATTGCCTTGTGACCAAACTCATTACATGAGTAGCAATACCCATGGAAAAGTTATCCTTTTCCATATTCCTATCTTTCATGTGTCCTACACTGTGAAGCCATGTGCCCAAACCTATGACATGAAAAACATCTTCCATTGAAGAAACCTTGCCTAGACCCCATTGGTCTCTTAGTCTCTTCTAAATGTTTCCTGTTCCATCTGTTCCTTACTTGTGCATTGTTCCTTTCCTTGTTGAACTTTCTATTGTCCAACTTATCCTTAGAAGTCTCACTCTCTCTTTTACTTACTTCTTTTGACTCTTCTTCTTTTTTGGTGTTTGAGCTTGACTCTCCTTTTTTTACTTCATGTTTCCCTTGTTCTTCTTTAGAACTAAGTCCTGTTATGGTGACTGATGACCTTTGTGCATTGATAATCCTATCCAAAGTCTTTGAATTTTCCTCAAACTTGTGTAGCTTGTCCTTAGAACCTTTTACTTCCATCCTTAGTGAAACTATCTCATGCTCTAATATTTCACACTCTAGATATTTTGTTTTTAATTTTTTGGCCATACCTTCTTCAATTTTTCTTGTCTCTTCAACTTTGATTTTGAAGTTAGTGAGTTCCTGTAGAAACCTTGCTTTTGCTTTCTCATCTTCTTGAGCTTGAACCCTTAATCCTGAGTTCTCCCTTTTTAATTCTTCAAGAGTAATCATAAGCCTTTCACATTCTATCTCTTTTACCTTTGATTGTTCAACCATACCTTCTTCAACTCTTCTTGCCTTTTCAACCTTATCTCTCAAGTCAGAGAGATCTTGTAGAAGATTTGTCTTACATTTCTCATCTTCTTGTATTTGAGCCTTCAATTCTAAATTCTCTCTTTTCAATTCAATAAGTTCCTTAAGAGTGGCTTTCTCTTTTTATTTTTATGAATCTTCTATAGGAGCATTTTCTTCTAATACTGAAAGTAGAGTTTCTTCTTCATACATATTTTGATTTTCCCTATTATCCTTTCTTGAACCAATCTCTAGGATTTCATTTCTAAGAATATCATCTTCATCTTCACCACTACTAAACCCATTACAATAACTTGCATCATGGCCAAGTTGACCACAAACAAAACATTCTTGTGGACAATAAGCTGCATGGTGACCTGTGTTCCCACATCTGGTACAAAACTTTATCAGTCTAGATATTTCTCCATTACTTGATTCATCTCTTGAATCTATTTCTATTTGTCCTCCCAACACAATAATATTAAACTCATCTTCATTTTATTTCATGACCATAGGTGTTATTTTCTTCTTGTGTCTCATGCTTCTACTCTTGCCTTTCTTTGCCATTTGTGTTCTTGTAAGATCTTCCTTCAAGTTGTTAAACCCTTTCTAAAGGAACCGACTCTGATACCAATTGAAGAACACAAGCTTATACTGAGAGGGGGGTGAACAATATAAGATCACTTTTTACTTTTCTTTCCCAAATAGTATTAATCAATATAATCAATGGCAATATCAATAGCAATAACCAAAGCAATGCATAAATCATCACACACAATAGAGACACAGATTTAACGTGGTTCACCCAAATATGGCTACCTCCATAGAAAATATTTCTTCTAAATATTTCTCAAATAATATCATGGGAATCCTTTCCCTATTACAATGTTTATGGACCTTAGTCCAAAGGAGATGTTGATCCCCTAAATCTGGTTTGTGGATCTCTATCCATAGGAGAACTCCTTCTCCTCTACTCTAGTTGGTGATCCTCTAGAAGACACTACCTCCACTACATTGACTATGGATCTCTCTCCACTTGAAGACTCTTGTCCTCACTCAGAAGACCTATCCTCAATGTCCTGGCTGATGGATCTCTATCCACTGGAGACTCTGTCCTCTCTACTCTATCACCTCCAAAGCTCTATCTCAATACTATACTAAACAGTCATCGATCTAGCATATCTCTCAATAGGTCTCACTAACCTTCTTAGATCTTCTCAACAGGTTCACTTAGAACCTGCTCAAATATGCTCAATAGGTCCACTCAGAACCTGCTCAAATATGCTCAACAGGTCCACTCAGAACCTTCTCAAATATGCTCAATAGGTCCACTCATAACCTACTCAAATATTCTCAATAGGTCCACTTAGAACCTACTCAAATCTGCTCAACAGGTCCACAGAACCTATTCAAATCTGCTCAATAGGTCCACATAGAACCTGCTCAAATCTTCTCAATAGGTCCACACAGAACTTGTCCAAATATTCTCAACAAGTCCACACAGAACTTGTCCAAATCTACTCAATAAGTCCACTATAGAACTTGCTCCAAATATGCTCAATAAGTCCTCTCTAGGACTTGCTCAAATCTGCATTGCAAGCTTCCACAAAATCTCACACAAAATTAGTCCACAAGTCTTCTCAAAGACTTGCCTCAAATCAGCTTAACAAGTCCACACAAACTTGTCCAATCTCATAGAATCATAAAGAGAATTGTTAGAGACTCAATATGTTCTATACTCAATACTCAATCACTTTCTCAACTCAATCTCATAGAAGCATAAAGAGAATTTTTAGAGACTCAATATGTTCTATACTCAATGCTCAATCACCTCAACTCAATCTCATAGAAGCATAAAGAGAATTGTTAGAGACTCAATATGTTCTATACTCAACTCAATCAACTAATATCAAAACATAAAGAGAATTTTAGAGACTCAATATGTTCTATTCTCAAACTCAATCTCAACTCAAATCAAAATATAGAATAGTTTGTTTTATGGAACTTGAACAATCACTTCATACATCCACTTGACTAGGCTCAATCAACTCTACTCAACCAATCACTTCAAGGAACAACCCTTTCTCACAAACCCTAGTCCAAGCATATATCAACCAACTCAAAATATTTCCAACAATGCTCAACAACAAATCTCACATAACAATGATACTCATGTTCTTTTCTAACTCAAGTTCAAGTTCTTTGCATAACCAATTGGCTTCAACAACAATGCTAATAAAACAAGGTTTTAATCACAACTCTCAATTCAGAAAACCTTTAAGCATTAACTCAAAGTACTTCACTCAACCAATGGTCTAAACAACAATGCTTATCAAACAAGGTTTAATCACAACTCTCAATCCAGAAAACCTTGAAGCATTAACTCAAAGTACTTCACTCAACCAATGGTCTAAACAACAATGCTTATCAAACAAGGTTTAATCACAACTCTCAATCCAGAAAACCTTGAAGCATTAACTCAACCACTTTTGAAAAGGAAACCCTAATCAAATCCTTTTCACTCCAAACTTAATTTTCAATCAAGCCAATCACCTAACTCAACAAAGAAGAATTTTTCCCATACCTTTTCTTGAAGAGTAGTTGCCCTTACAAATCTGCCACACTCACAATTACTTCTTTGACAAACTCAATAAGGGTTAGAGGATAATTTTTATATCACAAAAATAATATCACAATTACACCTTATCACTCCAACTTAAACAATAAGCAATATCCTCACAATAATCACAAAACCCTTTATTCAAAATAACATACAACCCACAAAGTCTTAACCTTTCAATATTCCACAATAGCAAAATTTAAGACTTGAAAATAAAAACAAAATTCTCCTTATAACTCCTAATGGTATTTCTCAACTACCAACCTTTATCACAATGCAACAAACTTCAACCACCAAATACCTTATACCTCCAACTTAGGCATTAATAAAATAAAACATAAAAATGTACCTTTGCCTTTGGAGAGTTTTGAACTCTCAACGCAGCCCACACAAACGTCTTTGCCCATGGTGCAAACCACCACACGAGCTACAAGCTCATTGGGAAGGAAGAAGCACCACGTGCTTCAACACCTTATCCTTCCTTGCCTTGCAAAATGTATGCACCTAACGATTGGCGCCTTCAACACGTCCACCAAAATGCTTCCATGAGGATTCGAACACTATCCACCATGCACACCAAAATGTAAGCTTGCAGCCCACTTGCCACTAGGCCAAGGTGCCTTGTTGGCTTCCAACTAATCAACGTGCTTGCTTTTGTTTCCTTTCGCCATCAAGTCAAACATGAATTTCACAATTCTATCTCATGAGCTCTGCATTTAATTCGTATGCTTTCTCTTTCCAATTCGAGCAAGGATAATTTAGAAATCAACTTTGGGCATGGTATTTATATGCATTTCCACTAAATCAAAAATGTCGATGCTTCCCTTTGGCTTCTATGACGTTGGCGGAAATAAACTTTGCCTTGTTTAAAAACTTTAAATCCAACCTTTGGATTTATTAAAATATTCTTTGGTCTTAAACCTTTAAACCCAACCTTTGGGTTTATTAAAATATTTTTAGACTTTATAAACCCACTTTTGCAATATAAAATATTGTAATAAAAATTACAAATATTTTATTTTGGGTTTTCACCATGGCACTTACAATAACCATTATAATATTTCACCTTTGATAAAGTACCTTTTAATATTTATTTATAAAATTTAAATTCATCCTGAATTTAAATAATTTATAAAATAAATATTATAACTCCTTTTTAACTTCTGTCTTTTGCACTGTTTCACTTGAACTTTGGCCTTCTTCCTGGATATCAAATAACCATATTTGTCCCCTTTATTTCCTGCTGAAATATTTGGTATTAATGATGACTCCATCTGGTGGCATCAATGGTGACATCAATGACAACTTTGACTTAGGGACTCAAAATGTCCAACATGTTTATTGCATCATAGTAGCTCCTTTGGTTTTTTTTCTCACTTAATCCTCTCTCTTTTTTCCTTAGTTATATTTTTCCTATGTATAATTTCTTTTGGAAACCTCTATAGAAGCTTTGATTGTTGCTCATTTGGTTGGATTCTGTTGTTTTAGGAGTAGAAGGGTCTTGGGTTGTTTCCCTTCCTTGCTATGAGGACATCTAAATTAGTTGTTAGTTTTGGATTGTTTTAGGTTTTCTTTTCACCCATCCTAGAAACTACAAATTGAAGTTGATATTTGTTGTTTCATTATCATGTTCTTGCTATAAATTAGAAGTAGTGCTTGAGTTTAAATAGCACCTTGGTTAATTATCTAGTATGGGTGTGTTTTAAGGTTGCTTTGGTGTCCTTATAGAGTTATGTTCTCTACTACCACGTGTGCCTTGGATGTAGAACCCAAACTTGCAATTTCTAAAGTGCTAGTTAATGATTTTCTTAGCTAGGTTCTCTCATCCATAGAAGTCTAGATATATTACAATTGGTATCAGAGCTCTAAATCATAGGAATATAAGATTACATGGAGTGTAACTAGGATAAGCCTTGACTTGATGTTCTAATTTGAGGAGACTTACTCTATTAATGACCTTATCATAAACTAGGATAAGTTAGGTATTGCATACCGACTGACCAATCAGAACAAGGAGTAAAAATCCTAGAGTATAGTTTCTTATTATTAAAGGTACCTTGTGGTGGGGTAAGTGTGACCATGATAATTATGAAGAGAGTTAGTTCATGGAGGAAATAAAATAACTAATTGTAAGTACAATTAAGGGAAATTGTAACTTTACTCCTCTATGTGGATAGGATATGGAACATGTTTTAAGAGGAGTATCTTCCAAGAAATTGGGGTAGGTTTCATAAGAGGAAACTATTGTGCATCCTCAAAATAATTCTGGATGAACAATGGACTCCAAAAAGAGAGCTAGGAAAACAAAGGACCCCACTAGGCATTTTGGAAGGTTAACAAACTCTAGCAAGAAAATTAGAGGAACAACAAGTTCTAGTGATGGGGTGAAATATCTTTATTTTATAGTTATGTTTCTTCGGGAATAGATAGAACAATAGCAAAATTATTAGAAACCCTAATAATAAAAATTGTACCAAGTATTTAGAGGGTAGAAAAAGAGAGAATCCTATTAGAAGAAGCCATGAGGGCAAAGCCTATATAGATACTGGGTTAGCTAAAGGCCATAATAATATGAAGGTAGCTAAATTTAATGGAAATAAAGGAGGTGATTTTGCAAATTCATGGTTAAATGAGTTGGAAACCCTATTTTCCATGAAGAGTTACTCTTTTGAAACCTATAATGTGTGGGCTACCCTTCATATTAGGATGCAACCTTAAAATAGTGGAACACATTCAAGACATGCAAAAATATTCGAGCTACATATATTAAATAGGATATTTCCATAAAGGCATTTAATAAAATATTTCTTTCTAATTATTTTTATGTAGGAAAGTTTGAGGAATCATCTAAACTTCAATAGTGTTCATTTATGGTAGAGGTATACTTTCAAAGATATGTCAAAATTTTGAAGTATGTTCTAGAGTATGAGAATAATGGAAAACTAATGGTGCATAATTTTATTTTAGGGGTGGATCCTAATATTAGAAAAATAATTAATTTTCTCAAACCCAAAACTCTATAAAAGATATATGATTTGACTAGGAAGGAAGAGAGCAATCTTCAAACCAAAAAGTCCTTCTTCAACTACTCAAAGTTGATAGTGGTAGAGAGGAAGGAGCTCAATAAAATAAAGAGTGTAGGTTTTATGAAAGGGATAAGGAGCAAAATAATAATATTAAAGGGAACCAAAATTTTAGAAATAATAAGAGTGGGAACCACGGGAAATATAATAAGTTTCAAAAAAAGGATAGTTCCAACCCTCAAACTTAGAAGTAGAATGATTCAGCATAGATAGAGGGAAAAGGGGAGAAAATGTAGGAAAACTATCATGCACACACAATAGGTTGCTACATCTATGGAGGTCCTCATTATACATAAAAAAAAGTTTCCCCAATGATGAGAGTAAAGTAATAGAGAAGAGGAGCAACCACACCAAATATATGTCGTTACTAGGAGTCTGAACATGGATATACAAGCAACATATATGTTGCTAGATGGTAAGTTATTTGATAGGGATGTTAATATTTTAATAGATAGTAGAGGTATGGATAGTTTTATTTCCACTAGTATTATCGAGGATATGCCAGATCGACCTAGATATTTGGCAAAAATATGGAAAGTGGAGTATAGATTTGGATAGAACTACTCAATAGATAAATGTATATCTACAACTGAGATAACCTTACCTAGTGGATCCACAATAAAGAACCTATATGTAGCACCACTCCATGCTTTTGATATTATCCTAGGGATGGACTCGTTGAAGACTCATGGAGCCTTAATCAACTTCCAAGAGAGGTGGATGGATTACACAAATAAGGATAAAAGTAGAATAAGAGTTCAAATTAGGAAAAGGTATTTTTGACCCCACCTATTGTCATCTATGTAGTTGAATAAATCCATTAAAATAGGTGTTATGTTGTATGTAGTCAACATAAATGGCAATACAAGCAATAAAGAAGATGGAGAAATATTTAAGAAACATCCTATTTTGCATGAATTTAGGGACGTATTTCTAAAATATATCCTAAGACTAGCACCTCAACATGAATTTTGTTTTACCATTGAGCTAATATCTAGGGTAGAATCCATTGCAAGGACACCTTATAGAATGACCCCTATTTAGTTGTAGGAGTTAAAGGTGCAACTTCAATATTTATTAGAAAATGGTCTGATTAAACCTAGTGTGTCACCTTGGGGTTCTCTAGTATTGTTTGTGAAAAATATGGATGGTTTTTGGAGATAGTGCATTGATTATAGGATTCTAAATAAAATAACCATCAAGAATAGGTATCATTTTTCAAGGATTGATGACCTCTTTTATCAACTAAAGGATGTCACAATATTTTTAAAAATTTACTTGAGATCAGGATATCATTAGTTGAGGATTCAAGAAGAGGATACTCACAAAAAAACCTTTAAGACTAGATATGGACACTATGAGTTCACAATGTTTCCATTTGGGTTAATGAATACACCAACAACTTTTATGAATCTAATAAACATCTTTAGGAAATATCTAGATTGGTTTATTTTTGTATTTTTATATGATATCTTGATATATTATTGCACCAAAGAGGAACATGACGAACATTTAAGGTTAGTGTTAGAAGTATTGAGGAAAAACCAGCTATATGAAAAGTTGTCTAAATGTGAGTTATATACCTCACTATTCCATTTTTAGGATATATCATCTCGACAGGAGTTTCTATAGATCCCAATAAAATTGAGGCTATATTAAGTTGGATTGCACTAAAAAATATGTCTAAAGTGAGAAGCTTCATGGGGCTCATTGGTTTATTATATGCATTTTGTTAATGATTATTCAAATATTACCCATTCCATCACCAACCTTTAGAGGAAAGGAAAGGATTTCAATTGGTTGGATAAATGTGAGGCCGCCTTTGAAACCTTAAAGAATAAGCTATCTATGATACCAATTCTCAAGATATTAGATCCTCTTGGGAATTTTACAGTGTGTATAGATGCTTCCTTAGAAGGATTGTTTGGGGTGTTATCTCAAAATAATGCTACAATAGAATGAATCTAGGAATATCAAGAAGCATGAGTTAAAGTATGATACTCATGACCTAGAGTTGGCAATAATTGTGTATGCACTAAATTTTTGGAGACACTATTTGTTGGATAAACCATTTGAGCTAAGGATAGACCATCCAAGTCTAAGGTATATTTTTACCCAACCTATGCTAAATGTAAGATAGAGAATATGGATAGAGTTCCTAGTAGAATATAACTTTGATATTGAGTATATCAAGGGGAAATATAATAAGGTTATAATTTATTTGAGAGGGAGAAGGCACACAACAACATTAACCCAAATTCATATAGACTTTATGGATAAATTTAGAGAGATGTAGCTATAAGATCATTATTGCATTAAAATATTGGCTAAAATTGAGAAAAATCCTAATGAAAATAAGGATTTTAACATAAAATATGGACTTTTATGCTTCAAAGATAGGGTTGTTGAAGAACACAAGCTATATTTAGAGGGGGGGTGAATAGTATAAGATCAACTTTTACTTTTCTTTCCCAAATAATACTATCCAATATTATCAATGGAAATATCAATAGTAGTAATCAAAGTAATGCAAAAATCATCACACAATGCAGGCTACTCCACGAAGAAATTATTTCTACTAAATTTTCTCAACAAATCCTCTTATGAATCACTTCCTTATTACAATGTCTATGGACCTCTGTCCAAAGGAGACACCAATCCCCTAATGCTTTTATTTGTGGATCTCTCTCCATAGGAGAACTATTTTCCCTTTTATTTGGTTCATGGAACTTGACCTAGGAGAAATATTTCTCCTCAACTGGTTCATGGATCCCTCTCCACAAAAGAACTCTATATTCATAGCTTTTTCATGGATCACTCTCCATAGGAGAACTCTTTCCCCTTGCTCTAGTTTAGGTATCTCTATCCATAGGAGAACTCTTTATCCTCTACTATGGTTGGTGATATTCTAGAAGACTACTACCCCCACTACACTAGCTTGTGAATCTCTCTCCATAGAAGACCTTTGTCATCACTCAGAACACCTATGTCCTCACTACTCTGGCTAATGAAACTCTATCAATTAGAGACTACTATCCTCTACTCAGTCACCTCCAAAGTTTACTCTCAACTCTCTCTCAAATATACACCAAATACTATCCTTGGTCTAGTACAATTCTACTCTAACTCTATCTCAGATCTAGCACAAATCTGCTCTCAAATCTACACCAAAATCTATCCTCAAATATGTCCTCAAGCCTTAACACAAATATTGATCCAATCACAAATCAACTCTGCTTAGATTTACCCCAAGCCTTAACACAAAGCTTGAATAAATCAATCAACTCTACTCTCAAGTCTTCACAAAGACTTACCTCAATTATACTCTCAAGTCTTCACTAATACTTGTCTCAAATATGCTCTCAAGTCCTCTCAAGAACTTGTCTCAAATTTTCTCTCAATTCTTCACTAATACTTACCTCAAACCTACTCTTAAGTATTCACTAAGACTTGTCTCAAATATGCTCTCAAGTATTCACTAAAACTTACCTCAAATCTGCTCTCAAGTCCTCTCAAGAACTTGTCTCATATATGCTCTCATGTCTTCACAAATAATTGTCTCAAATATGCCTATAATATTTCACAAAATCTTGCTCAAACCTGTCCTTAAGCTTTCACAAAAGCTTACTCAAACTTGTCCTTAAGCTTTGACAAAAACTTACTCAAACTTGTCCTTAAGATTTAACAAAATATTACTCAAACCTATCCTTAAGATTTAACAAAATCTTACTCAAATCTTCTCAAACACACGCTCAATATAGCTCATAAGATATGCTCAATAAAACTCAAATCTTGCACACAATGTTATCAATTTTTTTGTCTAACCTTCAAAGTAATTCCTTTAACTTGAAGCAGTTTAGACATATTCTACTTAGAATTAATTTAACCTCTGGAACATATAGAGAATTATGTGCTCTATCAAAAACTCAATATGTTCTACTCAATCATTAAGTCTATCGCTTTCACATATCTGGTTTCTAAATTTTTCACAATCACTTTCAATATAACTCAAAACCAATGCTCAAGAATTTTACTCATTCATTTAATCAATGAAACATAACTTGATCACAAACCCTAAACAAGTGTTTTCACACTTCTTACAATAAGGTGCACAAAGTGAGTTTCAAAACCTAACTCAAATAGTCCTCAATCTCTATCTCAAATGATCTCTAAATATTCACCAATGAAGCATATAACAATTCACTCAATATTTCCAACAATGCTTATCAAACAATCCTTTTCATTCCACCTTGTATTTCACAACATTCATTGCAATATTTCAAACAAAAGATGATGTGCCAATACCTTTTTTCTTTGATGGAGATATGTCTTCAAAACCTGTCTTAATCACAATAAAATCCTCATTTCCAATTTTTAGATAGCAATAGTCTATATCTAAATATACACATAAATATTCTCCTCAATAATTATTTTACCATACAAAAATATAGTCTCAAGTACACCTTATAATCTCCAAACTTCTCAAAATAATATTCAATACATAAAAATCAAATTCCTTTGTTAACACCTTATAAAATCCAAACTTTTCAAAATAACATTCAACATATAAAAATAAAATTCCTTTGTTAACACCTTATAACTCCAATCCTTTATTTATTTTTCTAAGCAACAAAAATATAAAATATTTTTCAATTAACCTTATGACTCCCTATGCATTCCACCTATGCATTTAAAATTATCATGTGGCCTCTATATCATTTGTGCCTTCCAAACCTTGGCGAATTTAATTAAAAATAAAAAGCGCTTACCTTATAATCTTTGGCCCACATCTCAAAAACTATTGCACACATATTTTGACTATGCCCAAACTCAAAACCATGACCAATCGCCACTACAACACCTTAGACAAAGGCTAAGCTATCACCTGTGGTATATGCCTAGACATGAACCTAAGTCCACACACTTCTTCTAATACCTCCATAGGAATTCGGTGAACGATAAAACACATCTTCCTACTTTCCAAAATGGATCGCATGGGATTCAAAACCATGACCTCTCCTACATGAGCGTCTTAACAAGAATTTGACCACCATCTGTGCTACCCAACACCTTGGCAATGGATTTGGCACTTCACTCGAATTTCAACATGATTTTTGCCTCCCTCAATTAAAAACACACGAATCCTCTTCTCCCTTCACAATGCAGTGCACAAATTATATTTCAACTTAGGCATTCGAATAGCATAGGTAATTTTGAAATGAAATTCATTTCCCCTTTTTATACTTTGTTCTTTGCACTTCAACACATCGGCACATTCGATTTTTGAATTTCTAATTTGAATTTAAAAATTAAACCTTGGCACCTTTTGTTTATTTAAATTAAAATTTTAACCATAGGTTAAAATATTTTAATTTAAATAAATTAAATAAAAACCTTTATAATCTACTCAATGGGTATTTTCAAGGATATATTATTTTAATGATTCCTTGGACCTCGTTTTTCTTCACCTCTTCTTTTTGCCCAAAATATTATAATATTAAATATTATAATATTATTATTTCTTTTTAAACCTACTTCTCTTCCCTTGGGGATTCTAAATTTTAGTCCTCTTTAGGTATATAATATTTAAAATAAATACTATACCCTTTTTCTTTTAACCACTTCCTTGCCTTTTGGAAAATCAACCTTGTGACATCAATGAAAACAAAACTGGACATCAAAACTCTTGACATCAATGAAAAAAAAACTTGCTCAAATTTTAAACAATCTCCCCCTTTGTAATTGATGGCAACCATTTTTTTTAAAAAAACATTTATTTTACTTTGTTAGTTCTGCTCCCCTTGAGAAACTACTCTCCCTAACTGAATGCTCTCCCCCTAACTCAAATATCTCCCTCTTTTGACATCAATGGAAAATGGCCACCTTTGGGGCTAAAGATAAGACTCTTAGCTCAGCCTCCTTCCCACCTCCTTTCCTTGAGGTGATTAATTTTGGGCTAGGAGTATTTCTACTCCCAACATACAATGTTGCTTTTCTTTGTCCACTTTCTTCCTCAACCGATCCTTCTGATTCCTTTGAGTATTCTTGTTCTTGCTTGTATATAGAAATTTTGTTCTACACCACTTAGCCATATGACCAACATTATTGCACTTATAACACTTAATGTTGTGGTTCCTTGAAGGTGCAAATATATTGAAGTTCCTCCTGGTGAAGCCATATCCATTCTTTTCATAAACCTTGCAATTAATTACTTTATGACCAAACTGATTACAAGAGTAACAATACCCTTGAATAAGATGCTTATTTCTGAAATTTATCTTGGCTAAAATAGTACCAAAACCATATTCCTTCTTTTCATGTGTCATACACTGCATAGCCTTGTGACCAAACCTTTGACATGAGAAGCAACATCCTTTGAATAAATATTTCCTTTGACCCATTGGTCTCTTAGTCTCGTCTTCCCTATGATGTTCTATATTCCTCATTTGTGCATTGTTTCCTTCCTTGGTGAACCTTATATTTTTCAACTTATCCTCATAAGTCTCACTTTCTCCTTTACTTTCTTCTTCTGAAGATTCTTCTTCTTTGGAGCTTGATCTTGAATCCTCTCCTTGTTCTCTTTATAATTTTTCAAAACCAAGTCATGTCCTTATGAATGGAGATCTTTGTGTTTTGATAATACAATCCAAATATTTTGAGCTTTTCCTGAACTGACATATCTTGTTATTAAACTTTTCAAGTCCTTTCCTTAGAATTTCAACTTCATGCTTCAGTATTTAACATTCTTTTTATTTCATCTTTAACTATTCAATCATGTCTTCTTCAACTCCTTTTTCTTTTCAAATGTAGCTCTCAAGTCATTGATATATTGTATAAGCCTTGATTTTGTTTTCTCATCTTCTTGAACTTGATCCTTCAATTTTGAATTCTGCTTCCTAATATTTTTCAATTCTTTAAGAGCAGCAACAATGAATTATGAATTCATTTTTTATTCTTCCTTTAGAAACTCAAGAGCATATTCATATTCTTCTTCACTATCACTAAACAAATTCCTTGTATAGTTATCTTCAAGATGACTAAAGTTACCACACCTAAAATATTTAAGTATTTGTTGTTCCCTTTTAGCTTCTTTTTCAACATCTTCTTTTTCTACTGCCAGAAATAGAATTTCTTCTTCATCATTACCTAAAGATATTTCATCACTATCACTTGAACTCTTGCCTATCTTATCTACATAGAAACTCTTCTTATGCCTTTGGAAAAACTTCTTTTTATGCTTGTTTTGTTCATACCTATTTTTTTATACTTGAATTTTCCTGCTTCCCTATTCCTATGATCCTGTTTTTCTTCACCATAACTACTTCTAGATTTTGGATAGTTATATGCATACTGACCATATTTACCATAATTTTCTTCTTTATCACTAGATGACTCATCACTTGGATCTGAATTTTTATCCTTTTTATTCTTTGCTACTTTGAAGGTTGCTTATTTTTGGGGGATAGGATCCTTTCCTATTCTCATCTCAAAATTTGTGAGTTTCATGTAGCTCATCCCTAGTCAAAGTCTCAATATATTTTGTTTCCTCTATGGTTGAAACCTTTTTACTATAGCTCTTAGGAAGTGACCTTAAAGTCTTTTAAGATACATCTGATTCTTCAACTTTAAATCCAAGTCCTTGCATGGAGTTGAAAACCTCACCCACATGAAGTAAATATGTAGCAATTTTTTTTCTCATCCTTCATATTCAAGTCTTCAAATGTTTTCTTGTAATTTTTCAATTTTGCCATCTTGACCTTTTTTTCTCCCTCATATGTTTTCTTCAACATTTCCCAAATATCTTTTGTTGATGTGCAAAGCATAACTTTTACAAACTCTGGTTCATGTAAACCACTTAATATTACATTAATTTTCTTTTAATTATTTAGATGTAGGAGCTTACCATCTTTATATATAGAAGGTATAGTTGGTGGTGGGTATCCATCCTTAACTGCTTGCCATGTCTCATTTCCTTGTGCCATTAGGTAAATATTCATTATTACACTTCAAAATACATAATTGTTCCCATAAACCAATGGTGCCTTATTTCCTAAAAATTCAATACGAGAATACATATGTGTTTTTGTAAGCTTTCCCTTCAAGCTATTAAACTCTTTTGAAGGAATACACTTTGATACCAATTGAATAACACAAGCTTATACTGAGATGGGAGGTGAACAATATAAGACCAACTTTTACTTTTATTTTCCAAATAATTTATCCAATATTATCAATGGCAATATCAATAGCAGTAATCAAAGAAATTAACAAACCATCACACACAATAGAGACCAATTTAATGTGGTTCACCCAATGTGGGCTACTCCATAGAGAAAATATTTCTACTAAATTTTCTCAATAAATCCTCTTGGGAATCACTTCTCTATTATAATATTTATGGACCTCTATCCAAAGGAAACACCAATACCCTAATGCTCTAATTTTTGGGTCTCTATCCATATGAGAACTCTTTCCCCTTTTCTCTAGTTCGTGGAACTTGACTCAGGAGAACTCTTTCTCCTCAACTAGTTCATGTATCTCTCTCAATAGAAGAACTCTATGTTCATAGCTACTTCATGGATCACTCTCCATAGGAGAACTCTTTCCCTTTACTCTAGTTTGTGGATATCTATCCACATGAGAACTCTTTCTCCTTTGATATGTCTAGTGATCTTCTAGAAGACTACTACTCCCACTACACCAACTTGTGGATATCTCTCCATATAATACCTCTATCCTCACTTATAATGCATCTATCCTCACTACCTTAGCTAATGGATATCCATACACTAGATACTACTATACTCTGATCTATCACCTCCAAAGCTTACTCTCAACTCTATCTCAAATATGCACCAAACACTATCCTCTATCTAGTACAAATACACTCTAAATCTATCTCAGGTTTAGCACAAATTTGCACTCAAATATACACCAAAATTTGTCCTCAAATATATCCTCAAACCTTAACACAAAGCTTGATCCAATAACAAATAAAATCTTTTTAGATTTACCCCAAGCCTTAACACAAAGCATGCATAAATCAATCAACTCCCCTCTCAAGTATTAACAAAGACTTACCTCAGTTCTGCTCTCAAGTCTTCACTAATAATTGTTTGAAATCTACTCTCAAGTCCTCTCAAGAAATTGTCTCAAATTTTCTCTCAAGTCTTCACTAAGACTTACCTCAAATATGCTCTTAAGTCTTCACTAAGACTTATCTCAAATCTGCTCTCAAGTCCTCTCAAGAACTTGTATCAAATATACTCTCAAGTATTCACTAATACTTGCCTCAAATATGCTCTCAAGTCCTCTCAAGAACTTGTCTCATTTCTGCTCTCAAGTATTCACAAAGACTTGTCTCAAATCTGCTTACAAGATTTCACAAAATCTTGCTCAAACTTATCCTTAATATTTCACAAAATTTTACTCAAACCTGTCCTTAAGCTTTAACAAAAGCTTACTCAAACATGTACTTAAGATTTAACAAAAGCTTACTCAAACCTATCCTTAAACTTTAACAAAATCTTACTTAAATCTGCTCAAACACATGCTCAATACAACTCACAAGATATGCTCAATCAAACTCAAATCTTGCACACAATGTTATCAATTATTTTATCTAACCTTCAAAGTAATTCCTTTAACTTGAAGCAATTTAGACATATTCTACTTAGAATTCGTTTAACCTTTGGAACATATAGAGAATGATGTACTCTATCAAAAAATCAATATTTTTTACTCAATCATTAAGTTTTTTGCTTTCACAAATCTGGTTTCTAAATTTTGCACAATCACTTTCAATATCACTCAAAACCAATGCTCAAGAATTTCACTCATTCATTCAATCAATGAAACATAACTTGCTCACAAATCCTAAAAAAGTGTTTTCATACTTCTTCCAACAAGGTGCACAAAGTGAGTTTCAAACCCTAACTCAAATAGTCCTCAATCTCTATCTCAAATGATCTCTAAACATTCAACAATGAAGCATCTAACAATTCACTCAATATTTCCAACAATGGTTATTGTAGCACCCTAAAATTGGTGCAGTAAAATTATAATAATTACATTCACCTTAGTAAATAATTTAAAATTCAAATTTAACCTCCCAAACCACCCATTAACCGTCGGGTAATCCGTTTCCCCCTTTTTTATGCCATTTTTAGAGGTTGTTTTGACCGTTTGATGATATCGTCACCGATCAGACGATATCGCCCTAGATCTGACGATTTCGTCTGGACTAGGACGTCCAGACGATCTTGTCGCAAAACTAATTTTGCAAAATTAGCTTCTGTTCCAACGGGTCTCCAATCCGGGCAGAAGCGTGTCTGCATCGTTAGGGACCCTCCCCCATTGGAGATCTCCCAAATTGGGATGATCTCCAACCTCCTAACTACTCCCCTAAGCCTATTTAATCCTAAGCTATTCCCTTAGCACCCCCCTGGCTGAAATTATTTGCAATTTAACTCCATCTACGTTGAACCATCCCAATTTTTCATTTGCACTGGTCCCATACCAATTTTGTTGTAGGTACATCACTGTTTTTCAGCCGGAGCCAACACACATCATCGTCGACGAACCTGTTCAGATCGGAGGTGAACCTGTCGAATCCGAGGTGATTTCGTACTGATGCGAGATGATCTCGACTGCAGTCCATATTGAGGCAATCAGTGCCTGAAGTTTGCATTTCTCAACCTTTTCTCTACTGTTTTATTCTGCAAATTAGATAGTTTATTCAGTGTTTATGTTATTTTGCATTTGGAGTTCACCCATTTAGCTTAGATTGCATACTAAGATCATGATTTGTCATTAGAATATCGTAATTTGCTTGAATTTCTGTTCATAACTATTGCTCAGTATTCATACAGTCATTTGGTGTTGTTTCCCTCTGTTAGCACAGTAGTATTCGTTGTATTTTGTATCTATTTTTTTGCTTGTAGGTCTCTGATGAATTCGTCTGATGAATTCATCAGATCTCAGACGATTCTGTCAGATCTCAGATGATTCTGTCAAATTCTAGACGATCCTGACTGCTTCAAACATCAGAATCATCACCAGACATCCGGATCAGGTATTCCTCATTTGTATTCTGTAAATTCTTTGTTTTATGTCTTTAAATCTATTTTCTGTACTCATTGAATTTGCATTTTCATGTAGATTAATCTAGATTCATTTGGCCAAACCTAGGATATGAATGCTTAAAGTTAAAAATGAACACATTAAAACACATTCCAAACCTAGGCATGGAAACTGCCCTCAAATGTTTCCTGGTGAACCCACCATCCATCGAAAAATCATCAAAATACACCTCCCTTGAGAGGCGGGACCTTCGCAAAGTCCTCTCAGTCTGAGGTACCACGACATCCTTTTCCCATCCTCCTTCCGGGCACGGATCCAATAGCCTGAAGGTAAGGATGTGAAAAATTTGGAGCGATACATTTTGGTGAACCCGACGTGAATGCATCATAACCTTTTGAAAACAAAAACAAAAACAAAACAAAAAAATAGAACAACTAAAACATAGATGCATTTTAAAATCCTTTAAAGTTTAAAATCATGTTTAGATGGTAGCTCCTAAGAAAATATTAGTAGTTACTATAAATGTAGAAAACCAATTGGCAGCCGTAGAAATCAATTCTATGCTTAATGTGCCTGAAACAAGTAGAAATCAATTCTTGTGGAACGAACTTGATAGAAGACTTAGTCTCATCTCATCTAGGTCCACACAACTTAAGCAAATCAAGAGGCTAGTCCTAGATAGAATCCTGGATCCTCATCAACTAGTTTTTTATCATGAACTTCAGAGAGCCTGCCATAGATGGTTAGCTTATAGGAGAGCTCTAGTATCTTCAGAACTATTCACCTTCGAGGAATACCTCGAGAACGCAGCCATTGTGCACCAGTTCCTAGGTTGTGTAGAAGACCAAGAGGTTGTTCTTACAAATAGGGAAATATGGAATAGAGTTCCACGAGCTATGTTATATCGAGAGTATTGCCATGAGATTTACTTTTATCAACCAGCATCTGAGACAGATAATATCACTATAGCTCTTTTCATCAAATTTTTAAAAGAAAACTTTCAATTTGAAGAAGAACACTTCATGACTCCTGAACAACTCGAGCCTATTAATGATATTCATAAATTGTTTATAGAAAACTAGATTATTACTTTCAGTCTTATTTCTTGCATTTATTTGTGTTGATTGTCTTTATTATATTATTTCAAAAACAAAGAAAAACTAAAAATTAAAAATTAAAAAAACTAAAAACATAGCAAAAACTTAAAAATTTCATTTCAAATATTGTAGTAGGTATATAGTAAATATATACCTCTTAATTTGTTGCATATATATATATATATATATATTTGCTGAAATCAAAATTAAAGCACCATGCCTAAACTTAGGAATGGTAAAGAAACTTTAGGAGAAGAAGAAGATTGGTTACAAGATACAACTAGAGACCCAAATGTCCTTCTTGGAGATCCAAATCCGGAAGGAGAAACTCTAGGTCAATCAGAAGAAGACTTAGGTGAAGATAAGGAACAAGAAGGGAGTGTTAAAGAGGATGGATCCTCATCCCCTAGAGTAGCTCCAAATGGAACTATTGCTTTTGACAATGCAGAGCATTTTCGGAAATTTCTCATTGATAACATTGATGACCTTAATGTGGCAATTCGTATTGATAAAGGGCAAATTAGTAACACTCAAGCAGCCATGGAATATATGTGTAATATGCGCACTAATCCCTTGTCTTTCATTGATCAAGAAAGTGACAAGGCTGGGCCATCCAATACGGATATGGTCACTATGGCTCAAAACATGTCAAAACAACAAGTTACCCAACCTCCTAAGGAACCTGTTATTCAACCTAAAATCACTCCCACACAAAAGAAACCTTCCTTCACTACTTTATTCCGCCAAACTATTGAGCAATATGCTTCAAGTAAACAAAAACCTAAAACAAAGCCAAATACAAACTTTCAACAATCTGGAATACAACATAATACAACTTCAAAATTCCTTCATAATACTTTTCCTACCAATAATTTGCACAATAGTAACATGGCATCTAATCTGCATGTTCCTCCATCATATGCCCATAAAACCCATGTCAATGCCCTACCAAACCAATATGGGGGGCAAACTAGTAATCTGGAAGCCATGGTGAAACAATTAGCTTCACGTATGGACCAGATAGATCCCTACCGTCCCTCGTATAATTATCGAGAGATCTCGTAGTCAACCTTTGGATCCCATAGTTGTAGCTCAACCATACCCTAAGCATTTTCCCATGCCCATCCTACCTATATATAAAGGAACCGAAGATCCCATAGAGCATCTTCGCATGTTTAGGATAGCATGTCATGACATATCGCATGATGACTTGCTATTACTAAAAATGTTCCCAAAAAGTTTAGGTGGAATGGCATTAGAGTGGTACTATCAATTGCCCACTCATTCTTTGAGAAACTTTGAAGAAACAACGGAATCATTTGTCCATCAATTTAGTGCCTACATCGAGAGGCATGTAACTATTAAAGATTTATACAATTTAAAACAAGACAAGGATGAATGTTTTGCCGATTTCTTAGCTAGATGGAGGCAATTGACAGGAAAACTACACTTTGTGCTGCCTTATAGGGAAATGTTGGACATTTTCATCAACAATTTACAAGAACAGATATCTTATGAGCTATCAACTACTACTTTAACTACCTTCGATCAAGCTATAGATTTAGCTCGAAGAGTAGAAGATGCCCTCATTAGGAGAGGCCAACTTAGGAAGAAGGATGATGAGAAAACATCCAAAAATCAATATAAAAACAAACAAGTTGTTGGTGACGGAGTCACTGACAACAAAAATGTTGCTAATATCAATGCAACAAAGACAACAGAAAAATTCATATTGAAACCTCCTGACAAGCCTCCTCGAGAATTCACTAGATTAAACCAACCCTTATCAACTATTTTACCTCAATTGCTCGAAAGAGGTTTGATCCAATTACCAGCCATCCGGGAACCTGATCCAACTATACCCGGATATAGAGCTGACTTACACTGTGATTTCCATAGAGGACCTGGACATTCTACCAACGCTTGTAAAAGGTTGAAACATAAAATACAAGATTTTATTGACAATAATGAAATGGAAGTGCAAGCCTTCCAACCTAAACAAAACCCTCCTAATAATACTCAAAAGACCATTCCTCAAAATCAAAATCAAAATGCCAATCAAACTCTAGACATATTTCAACACCCTTTACCAAGACATGGTAAAGAGGTAGCCAATCAAATTGAACATCATAATGTTCCCCCTCCTACCCGATATGTAGGAACCATTAGCGGACAATTACCTATTCAGGATCCTCAAATATTTGACACGACCTTATCCCTGGTTACGACCAGGCCCTTATATAATTTTCAAACTTTTGATTCTAGTGATATAGAATCAGATAGTGAAAGTGAACTAGACATTACTTCAAACCAATCGAATAGTTCTGAAAATGAATCAGATCCTATTCAACCCGTCACAGATGCTATGGTTCCAGAAGAACCATTTCCTAGAAGAGTTACTACTCGACCTTCTTCCAATATATTCCTTTCTAATGAACAAGCCATTAATGCTCAACCGAGACCAGTTCAGCGTCTTCACTATAACATTGTAGGTACCATTGGAGTCGTCACTCGACAACAAGCTCAAAATTCCCAACAAGAACCAAACCAGAACGATGGATCAGCTCCATTCGTTTTGAAAAACCCCAATAAAGGGAATCATGCTCCTACTGTTCAACCTAAACCCCCTTACAATATTAATGAGCAATTGTCCAATACTACGGCCATAATTTCCCTCTTAGATTTATTAAGATCCTCTCCCACCCATAGGGATGAGTTGATGCTTACATTGAGCCAAATGATGGTACCTCAAAACATTCAACCCGAAGCTATGGCCAATACTATCATCACTCGAGAGATTGATTGTATTGACTTTCGGGATAAAGATATCCCACAACATAGTTTACATAAGGATAATCCCTTATACATTACTGCTCTAATTGGAGATGTAGTTGTCAAAAGAGTTTTGATTGATAATGGCTCATCTCTAAACATTTGCACTTTTGACTTCTACCAACGATTTGGCTTTAGAAGTGATGAAATGAAGAAAACTGATATGATTATCAAAGCTTTTAATGACGAAACACAAGAAACATGTGGAGTTATTACCCTCCCATTGCAAGTTGGTCCTAGAACCCTAGAAACAACCATGTTTATTGTACATTGCCTAGCATCATACAATATACTTTTGGGTCGCCCTTGGATCAACGCCATGCGAGCGGTCCCATCAACCTTACACCAATGTGTTAAATTCGAGTTTAAAAATTAGTTGGTCACTATTCATGGTGACCCTAGACCTTTTGATATGTGTGCTTTGGCGGAACCCGTTGGAGTGCAATTTTGCCCTGCTCTGTCATCCACACATCCTAGTTCTTATTTTTCATCTAAAACTATGAAACACACACCCATAACTTCACCTATTTCCCCTCCATTAATTTCATCCTCCTATATAGACCAACAACCCTCTAAACAAATTACTCTAGAACCTCAAAAAGATCTTAAATCTACAACCAATCCTTCAAGTTCTACCCCTATAAATTCAAATCTTCTAGAAACAACTATCATACCTTCCACATCTCAAGACATAGGTAATAAGCCTTCTACATCTTATGCCCTTTCTGATGAACTTTTACCAGATTTATCCACAACCTTAATATCAAAAAAAACAAATGCTTTCATGCAAGATTCAAACCTTTTAAATAACTTGCCGCCATCTCCTCGTACTTTGGGCCTCCCACAACCTATGGGAAGTACTTACCAAGTCGGGAGTTGTGCCTTCATTTATAAAGGATATGACTGGGAAGAATCCCTCGGAATATCAAAACTCATCATGAAGGATATGCTCGGTGTTATTTTACCAATGATTATATTAAAGCTAAACCCATGATGCTTAAAATGGGATATAAAGGGAAAGGCTTGGGACCTTTCCAAAATGGCATGAAAGAACCTTTCGAGGTAGAACCGTGGCCTACCCGCTGTGGTGTGGGCCTATTTCCTAATAAGGGTCAACCCTTTCCTTTTGAGGATGATGATCATCTCATATGTTATCAAGATTATTTGGATAGGCATGTTGATTTGCCTCTTAAAAATCAGTCGTTTTCATGTAACATGCTATCCATAGCTTACCCCGAAATGATTGTCGACCCCGATGAAGAGTTGGAAGGAGATATCTTCCATGATGTCTCTGTTGAAGAGATGTTACACAATGGATTTTATTTTGATGGTTCTATACCAACTATAGCCCAACTTGAGGCCACTAATCCTCAAGATGAATTATCTAAATTAACCTTACAAGAATTACAAGAATTGGGCGTTTCACCCGCCCCACCTAACTTTGAAAGAGATCTACATATGAAGGTAGAAAACATCATTAAAATTAATATTGGAACTGAGGACAATCCTCACATAATCAATATTGGATCAGAATTAAGTCAAGAAAAACAAGAACAATACATTACATTTCTTAAAGAGTATGAAGATGTCTTCGCTTGGACATATGAAGATATGCCAGGTCTAGACCCTTCTGTAGTCATGCATCATCTAGTGGTCCATCCGGATGCTAAACCTGTTAAACAAAAACTTAGAAAAATGCATCCCAAAGTGGCTCTACTAGTCAAAGGGGAGTTAGAAAAACTCCTGAATGTTATCTTTATACAAGCTATTGATTATGCTGAATGGATCTCAAATGTAGTTCCAGTCACCAAGAAAGAAGCTACCAAAGTTAGGGTTTGCACATATTTTAGAGATATTAACGTTGCATGCCCTAAAGATGACTTTCCTCTTCCAAACATGGATCAAATCATTGAATTCACTACCGGAAGTGGGATGATGTCCTTAATGGATGGATTCTCCGATTATAATCAAATTCGGATAGCTCCTGAAGACCAGGCTAAAACAGCCTTTATTACCCCCTGGGGTACCTTTTGCTGGAAAGTGATGCCATTTGGCTTAAAGAACGTCGGTGCAACTTATCAACGAGCTATGACCTACATTTTTCATGATATGATGCATGATATCCTACATGATTATGTGGATGATATTATAGCTCGCTCTATTATTGAAGATAATCATTTAGATGATTTGAGAAAAGTTTTTAATCGATTACGAGAATATCTTATTCGATTAAATCCAGCAAAATGCATATTCGGAGTTAAATTCGACAAACTATTAGGGGTTTTAGTTTCTTTACGTGGTATTGAAATCGACCCTCTCAAGATTGCCGCCATCACTGATATGCCCGCACCTACTAATATATCTGAGTTACGAAGTTTACAAGGTAAACTTCAAGCCATCCGTCGCTTCATCGATAAGCTGGCGGACAAAACCGGTCCCTTTCTTAAACTCCTTAAGAAGGATGTCCCTTTTAATTGGGACACAGAATGTAGAGAAGATTTTGAACTTCTCAAACAATACCTCCTTAATCCACCTATGCTTTCACCACCTAAATCTGATCGCCCATTTCTCCTCTATATTTTCGCTTTAGATTCTGCCTTAGGAGCTATGTTAGCTCAACTTGATGATGAAAAGCGAGAACGTGCTAATTATTATATTAGCCGAACCTTCATCAGTTATGAAACCCACTATACAGCATTGGAAAAACTATGTCTAGCAGTTGTGTTTGCTACGCAAAAATCACGACACTATATGCTTAGTCAAAAAACTTATGTCATTGCTAAATACGATCCCTTAAGGTATCTCATGAGTCGACCTTATTTATCGGGTCGCACAGCCAAGTGGGTTCTTGCTCTAAGTGAGTTTGATCTCACATTCATAGGACAAAAGTCTATTAAGGGTCAAATCATAGCAGATCAATTAGCTGTTGCACCCTTAGAATCTACTCATCCCCTCATCATCGAGTTTTTGGATGAATGCCTTCAATTATAGGCAGACCATATTGAACAATGGTCCTTATACTTTGATGGAGCCCGATGCATGAGTGGGGCTGGTGTAGGTATTATTTTAATATCCCCACAAAAACATCTTATTCCTCTGTCCTTCAAATTGACATTTGCTTGCACCAACAATACTGCTGAGTATGAAGCTCTAATCCTTGGATTACGAGCTACCCTAGCGCTAAAAATTAAACATCTCTTAGTTTTTGGTGATTCTCAACTGGTTATAAACCAAATTAATGAAGTTTATCAAACCAGAGATGATAAACTTCGCCCATATAAGGCCTATGTCTTACAATTAATGTCTTTATTTGATCAAGTTACCTTGGAAGCTATTCCTCGAACTAGCAACCATGCAGCTAATGCTATGGCCGCAACTGCATCTCTCCTGCCCTTGGACTTAGATGATGAATATGCCACTATCATTATTCGTCGACTCCAGGAACCCGCTTCAAATAAGTCATGCTTAGAGCCTTTGGATGTATTTCTAATCAATGAAACTACTCTTGAACCTTGGTATACGGACATATTTGATTTTCTCCAAAATGGGACTTTCCCTACCAATTCTAATAGAAACCAGCGTCGGTTATTACGTCGACGAGCAAGTCGATTTGTAATAATTGGCAATACTTTATATATGAGATATTTTGAAGGTATCCTATTAAGATGTTTAAACTTAGAAGAGTCTAAATCAGCCTTGAGTGAAGCCCACGATGGATCTTGTGGAGGACACTTTAGTGGTAGTGTCATTGCTAAAAAACTCCTTTGGATAGGATACTTTTGGCCTACCATGGAAACGGATGCACATGAGTATGTGCGCCATTACGACAAGTGTCAAAAACATGCAGACCTTGTCCATGCACCTGCACGAGAGCTGCAGGCTATTTCATATCCTTGGCTATTTAATGGGGCTTGGATATTATTGGCAAAATCAATCATGTGTCATCTGATGGACACAAGTTCATCATAACTGCCACTGAGTATTTCATGAAGTGGGTCGAAGCTATGCCTTTAGCTTCCTCGCACTGGCACACAAGTCTCTAAATTTATTTTTAATCAAATCATTTGTAGGTTCGAAATTCTTGCAAATCTCATCTCTGACAATGGAACTTGTTTCAAAAATAAAGATGTTAAAAAATTATACCAAAAATATAAGATTCAACATCATTGGTCCACTCCCTATTATCCTCAAGGTAATGGTCAAGCAGAAGCATCTAACAAAACTTTAATCAAAATTCTCAAAAGATTAGTCAATAAAACTGGCCGTGACTGGCACATTCAATTATATCCAACCTTGTGGGCCTATCGAACTAGTGTTCGAACCCCCACGGGAACTTCACCATTTGTTTTGGTTTATGGTGCTGAAGCAGTTTTTCCATTTGAATTGGAAGTTCCTTCTTTGGCTCTGCTACTTCAAGATACCGAAGTAGGAGATGAATATCGAGCTGGTAGACTCAGTCAGTTGGAACTCCTAGATGAAAAACGCATCAATGCTTTGGAGCATCTCCGTGCTTACCAAAACAAGCTTAAAAGATCATATGCTAAGAAAGTTCATCATCGATCCTTTGAGATCGGCAACCTTGTTTTAAAAGAAAATAAAAAAAATACAAATGCAACTAAGGACCTTAAAGGTAAATTTGAGCCCAACTAGCTTGGACCATACATTATTACTGCCAAATTTGAATCAGGAGCATACAAATTATCTACCTTAGATGGTAAAGAACTTAAAGAACCCATGAATATTTTGCATCTTAAACATTACTATGCATAAATTTGGTCATTCCATCCATGTATATATTTGTTCAAAATAACTATCTTGTATTTATTTCAAATTTATAAATTCAAAAACATCAAAAACTTTCATAAATCATCACAAAATCTTCAAAACTATTTGTTGCATTTATTTATTGCACTTGTTAAATTTTTGGCTCAAAACCAAAACTAAAACCAAAAATCAAAATAATGATAAAAATATAAAAACAATAATATGCTTGACTCTTTCGAAACCAAAATAAAATAAAGAAGAAAGAGAGAGTCAACATTCTCAAAACTTCTCAAAAAATTATTTATATATATTTTCTTACAATTATTGCAGTTATACGTTTCAAATTATTTTGGATAAATTACCATTTATTTGGAATCCCTCACTTGCACACTCACAACAATAAATATCTTGATTTTATCTGGCATGATTACTAATCTCTCTTATATCAAAGTCCACAAAATTCAATTAAATAAAGTTTGAGCATAGAGAATTGATCTTGTTATTTACTTAAACCAAGCACAATATTTTCACAATAAAATGATTATATTTGTAATTTCTATGCTTTGCTACATAGTAGCAGTGATTTCCTGAGTGAAAAGTTTCCCCTACTATCCTATCATGCACATGGTCTAGAATATTTGAGAATTGGCAAAAGGAAAAGCTCACCCCTACCCAGAATAAAAATCCCTTGCTCTACAGCTAATCCGAGCAAGTATCCCTAGCAAAGAAAAAGAAAAGAAAAGTTCAAAAAAAAAAAAAAAAAGAGAAAAGAAAAATGTTCTTTTATATCATTACAGCAATGTTCCAAGCATTATCAAGCAAAAATACAAAAGAAATACAAAAAGAAAAATAAGCAAAGTTCAAAAGAAAGCAAGAAAGAAATAAAATCCCTTTCCCTACCCTTTGAAAAGAAAAGAAGGGTTGATGAGCTTGAATCCCTCGAATTCTCAATTATTCGAAAACTGTGAGGTAAGCCTCATAACAGGTGGTTTGTGCCCAACCTGCTTGGCCTTCGGTAACTCCTAGTGTGGTGATATGTCTGTCACATTAGTGACCTTATTTTGTATAGACCTATGTTTGCTTATGGATTAGCTAGCTCTTGATAATCCGACCTACATAGTAGCCTAGTATGGTTATATGCATCTACATCATGGTTAATGAACACTTATTTGGTTTCTTCAAATTACTTGTATCATATTATCTTGCTCAAAACTGGTAAACGAACATAGCAATTGCACACACATTTTATATTTGAGATATTTTGTGTATCATTATGATAAGTCAAGATTGGAAATGAATTCACATATGCACATGGGATTCCTTATAAATCTAACTTTTGTCTTTAAAATCCTTTGAAATATTATTTTTGCAACTTGTTTGGAATAAATCAAGTACAGTTCTCTACCATAAAGACAACTATATAATAGAAAAATCAAAAATTTCTTTCAAAATATACAATCAAAACATATACATATATATCTGGTTGACTTTCGCAATGATGGTATAGTGCCAAAACCAAAATTGGAATTTTATGCCTAGCGCAAGTCTTCATTTTCATATTTTCTGTTCATCAAAAATCAACCATGCAATAAAACTATCTTTTTTGGATTTTCGCGATGATGGTATAAGTCTATACCTACATATTCTATGCCTAGTGCAAACCATTGTAACAATTTTTATTCCCCATTTATTAAAAATCATGAAAACCATATGACTTAATTCATTATGTTACACAAATTATGCTTTTAAAAAGCAAACCATATTTTCATTATTTTCATGTCATTATGTCAACCTTCAAATTTGCAATGATGGTATAATTCCTAGGGAATTATCCAAAATTTTATCACACTTAGGAATTTATGCCTAGCAAAAATTATTTTTAACATTATTTCATGCATACTATTTTTATGAAATCTGAAAACAAACCATCATCATCATCATTTGCACCATTGCACCAAAGTCTTAAGACATTTTCTTAAGCACTCTTTTACTTTTAACAATATTTCTATAAATGGGACTAGCTTGACAACCGAGTGAGCGGCGACTCCATGAAATGGTCTATAATAGCGACAATGTCCTTTGAAATTATTGTTAGAAGTCTCTTTTTATTTTTATTTTTATCACATTTTCATTACAAACAACCAATTTGTTACATCAGATTATTTCATTTAAAATATCACAGCATGACATCAAAATTATAATATTTCCAACGACATAATTACATGAATTATCAAATCAATCAATCAAACATAAAAGCATCATAAGCGTACACATTATACAAGTCATGTGATCAAAAACATATCTCATATCATATATATATCAACAACCGTATATGTACATCATCAAAACTGGATTGGTATGCCACAATCTGTACCTCGGCATACTCAATCCTCTATCAAAAAAATATATAATCATATAATACAATGTCAGTCCAACCCTCTAGCCGCGAGAGCCCCTCGAGCTCTCTGCCTCATCTCCTCCCCCACCCTGAGGTGGACGAGGTGGCCCCATCGCATTCTACGTAGTCCTAGTCCTCGATCGGGATGTAGTCCTCGATCGGGATGTGGTCCTCAACGACCCGATCCTGATCGGATTTGCAATGTTGGCTAGCAGGGGTAGTCTATCTACCTCTGGCACCAGCTGGAAGTATAATGTTTGATAGAATGTAAGCTGGGCGATAGCCCATGTCAGCTCTCCAGAGCTCGCCCCTCCGCCTCATGCCCTGAGGCGTGTAATCTCGTCCCGTAGCTATGACACCTCAGCTCAATGGCATGCAGCCTCATCCTATAGAGTCTACACCTGGGTCTGGAGATGATCTCTCTCCGCCCGAAGAGTAGCCATCTCGCTACTCTCTCCTGTGTCGACACCCTTGCCCTTATTGGGCAATGGTGGCCTCTCCCTCTATGGAGATGGGGGTCTCACCTCCCTCCTCTCCCTCTGTCGTGACCTCTCCTGTGCTTGTGGCCTCCTCAGCTCTCTCCCACCATGACTCTGGGCCGCCTCCATCGTTGCCTGGTGCCGCCTCCCAATCCGATGCACAACTATGTGAATCGGACCCTGTGTCCTCGTCATCCAAGGAGGATGAATGCCTACGTACCAGGCATCATAGCCATCGGCTACCCCTGTGTCGTCCCCATACACTAGCTGGATGGGGGCATCATCCGCGTCCTGGCTCCAGAACCGCTGCATGTCTGGCACCCCGCTAACTGTGGTGTTATCCTAAAAAAATTGAGAAAACTCGTAATCCCTCAGAAATGGGATCCCCTACTGCAGATCGAATTGCCTCAAAACTCAATCATAGCGGTGGAGCTCCACCTCTCCTCTCTCCATCTGTAGCCAGCAGACTCACCTGACGTGAGCCAACTCCTGTCCATCCTCGGCCCACCCTGGATGCTCCCTCCATGGTTTCCAAGTGATCTGGTCTGGGACTAGGTCATCCAATAGTCTTCAGGACATCGAAAGGTCGATCCGTCATTGTGCCCCTCTTCGAAGCCACCAATAGAAGACTCGAGGCCTCTCCCCATCTACCCCTGTCAGAGGAAGCCCTACCGACCTCCGCACTGTAATGTGCTCCCAGCACCAAACCTGTAAGAGCGATGTCATGACCAGACATCGATCACCCCTGTACAACTGGCATAGTACAAAGCTGCCTTAAGAGAATCTGTAGCCGTGATCTTGCATATCACAGATCACATCTACGAGCATCCACGACACCCTGCACCCGCTCTGGTGGCACAACAAAAGTCCACCAACTACTCCAGCTAGTACTCATGTGAGTCTAGATGCCCCAGGCATCTGATGCAGTGCCTCGATATTAACTTTGCCCTTCTCCAGGGTGAAGCTCGGGTCACCACACAGTCGTCCCATAGCGTGGCCCTGATTGGCCGTAGGAGTAATCAACCGTCCTTGTATGGGGATTCTCAGAATCCTCCATACATCCTCTAGTGTGGGAGTCATCTCCCCTGTCGATAGCCAAAAACATGAAGAGCCCGGATACCATCTCTCTGCTAGGGCTATTAGAAGCCCCATATCTGTGGATACCTGTGGCATATACGCCACATGCTGCAAGCCGACCTGTGCCAACTGATCTCATTCTGCCTATGTGAGAGCGGCCAAGTTATCTCTCAACCCTCCATACTTCCATTCCCTGCTCTTTAGTAATTCTCTCTGCAAACATAAACAACAAAACAATAAATAATCATTAATAAACAATTTAAATAAACAATAATGCAAGTTAAAATTCAAATTTTATGCAATTGATGATATCGCCCACTATTGGACGATATCATCCCAAATTTGAGCAGAATCGTCTTTGATTTCGCAAGCCGAAATTGTCTCTAATTTGACGAAATCGTCCCCCTTTCGCCGATTTTGCCCTTAGGCGAAATTGACAAAATTGTGATGATTTCGTTGAAATTGGGACGATTTTGTCCTGACAACGTCGACGGCCCAAAAATGGCCGCGACGCTCAAAAATCATCTAAAAATTACCTACAAAGCATGTAAATTCAAATTAAAGCATCCTAGTTAAGTCTAGACTCTTACCCGTAGACCGCGCCGGACCTCTGTCGATCTGTGCATTGTCTCCACCATTTTTGCTTCAGAGCTCTAAAAACCAGAAAATGAACAGTAAAAATGAATTAGGGTTTTACCCTATTTTTCTTAATTTTATTCAAAAATAATTTTTTGCTTTTTCGTGTTTTTACCTGAAACGTTCGATTTGGGTAAAAACACGGAGGGGGCACCATAGTAAGCTGTCGTACGATTCGACCAAGAATCGTCGCCTAAAAATGGAAATAATTTTTTCTTTCTCGCATTTTCTTCAAAAAATTCGCTAAAGAGGAGGCAAAATGTAGCACCCTAAAATTGGTGCAGTAAAATTATAATAATTACATTCACCTTAGTAAATAATTTAAAATTCAAATTTAACCTCCCAAACCGCCCGTTAACCGCCGGGTAATCCGTTTCCCCCTTTTTTATGCCATTTTTAGAGGTTGTTTTGACCATTTGATGATATCGTCGCCGATCAGACGATATCGCCCCAGATCTGATGATTTCGTCTGGACTAGGACGTCCAGACGATCTTGTCGCAAAACTAATTTTGCATAATTAGCTTCTATTCCAACGGGTCTCCAATCCGAGCAGAAGCGTGTCTGCGTCGTTAGGGACCCTCCCCCATTGGAGATCTCCCAAATTGGGATGATCTCCAACCTCCTAACTACTCCCCTAAGCCTATTTAATCCTAAGTTATTCCCTTAGCACCCCCCTGGCTGAAATTCTCTGCAAATTAACTCCATCTACGCTAAACCATCCCAATTTTTCATTTGCACTGGTCCCATACCAATTTTGTTTCAGGTACATCACTATTTTTCAGCCAGAGCCAGCACACATCGTCGTCGACGAACCTGTTCAGATCGGAGATGAACCTATTGAATCTGAGACGATTTCGTACTGATGCGAGATGATCTCGACTGTAGTCCATATTGAGGCAATCAGTGCTTGAAGTTTGCATTTCTCAACCTTTTCTCTACTGTTTTATTCTGCAAATTAGATAGTTTATTCAGTGTTTATGTTATTTTGTATTTGGAGTTCACCCATTTAGCTTAGATTGCATACTAAGATCATGATTTGTCATTAGAATATCGTAATTTGCTTGAATTTATGTTCATAACTATTGCTCAGTATTCATACAGTCATTTGGTGTTGTTTCCCTCTGTTAGCACAGTAGTATTCATTGTATTTTGTATCTGTTTTTCTGCTTGTAGGTCTCTGATGAATTCGTCTGATGAATTCGTCAGATCTCAGATGATTTTGTCAGATCTCAGATGATTCTGTCAAATCCCAGACAATCCTGATTGCTTCAAACATCAGAATCATCACCAGACATCCGAAGCAGGTATTCCTCATTTGTATTCTATAAATTCTCTGTTTTATGTCTTTAAATCTATTTTCTACACTCATTGAATTTGCATTTTCATGTAGATTAATCTAGATTCATTTGGCCAAACCTGGGATATGAATGCTGAAAGTTAAAAAGGAACACATTAAAACACATTCCAAACCTAGGCATGGAAACTGCCCTCAAATGTTTCCTGGTGAACCCACCATCCATCAAAAAATCATCAAAATACACCTCCCTTGAGAGGCGAGACCTTCGCAAAGTCCTCTCAGTCCGAGGTACCGCGACATCCTTTTCCCATCCTCCTTCCGGGCACGGATCCAATAGCTTGAAGGTAAAGATGCGAAAAATTTGGAGCGATACAGTTATCAAACAATCCTTTTCACTCCACCTTGTATTTAACAACACTCATTCCAATATTTCAAACAAAAGATGATGTGCCCATACATTTTTTCTTTGATGGAGATATGTTTTCAAAATCTGTCTTAATCACAATCAAATCCTCTTTGCCAATTTTCAAGGTTAGATAGCAACAGTCTATCTCTAAATCTCCACACAAATATTCTCCTCAATAATTATTTCACCATACAAAAATATCAAGTCTCAAGTACACCTTATAATCTCCAAACTTCTCAAAATAATATTCAATACATAAAAATCAAGTTCCTTTGTTAACACCTTATAAACTCCAAACTTTTCAAAATAACATTCAACATATAAAAATCAAATTCCTTTGTTAACACCTTATAACTCCAATCCTTTATTTATTTTTCTAAGCAACAAAAATATAAAATATTTTTCAATTAACCTTATGACTCCCTATGCATTTAAAATTATCATGTGGCCTCTATATCATTTACACTTTCCAAACCATGACAAATTTAATTAAAAATAAAAAATGCTTACCTTATAATATTTGACCCACATCTCAAAAAATATTGTGCACATATTTTGACTATGCCCAATCTCAAACCCGCGACCAACCGCCACCACAATGCCTTAGCCCCAGATGTGAACCTAAGTCCATGCACTCCTAATGCCTTCACAAGAATTTGGTGAACAACAAAATATGTATTCCTCATTTGCAAAATGGATCGCGTGGGATTCGAAACCATGACCTCTCCTACACGAGCATATTAACAATCCTTTGACCACCATCTATGCTACTCAATGCCTTGGCAATGGATTTGGTGCTTCAATTGAATTTCAAAATGACTTCTGCCTCCCATAATTAAAAGCACAAGAATCCTCTTCTCCCTTCACAATGCAGTGCATGAATTATATTTCAACTTAGGCATTTGAATAGCATAGGTAATTTTGAAATGAAATTCATTTCCTCTTTTTATGCTTTGTTCTTTGCACTTAAACACATCAACACATTTGATTTTCAAATTTCTAATTCGAATTTAAAAATTAAACCTTGGTGCCTTTTGTTTATTTAAATTAAAATTTTAACCATAGGTTAAAATATTTTAATTTAAATAAATTAAATAAAAACCTTTATAATCTGCTCAATGGGTCTTTTCAAGGATATATTATTTTAATGATTCCTTGGACCTCGTTTTTATTCACCTCTTATTTTTTCCCAAAATATTATAATATTAAATATTATAATATTATTATTTCTTTTTAAACCTACTTCTCTTCCCTTGGGTCTTCTACCTTTTAGGCCTCTTTAGGTATATAATATTTAAAATAAATATTATACCCTTTTTCTTTTAACCACTTCCTTGCCTTTTGGAAAATCAACCTTGTGACATAAATGAAAATAAAATTGGACATCAAACCTCTTGACATCAATGACAAAAAACTTGCTCAAATTTCCAATAGTTGTCATACTCAAACCTAGTGATTAAGGAGAATGTTTATGCAAAATATGCATATTTATCCATATTTTTCTCTTTCAAGAGGGTAAAAAATAAGAGAAAACAAGAAAAAGACCTTCTATTATGGAGGTATGATATATGATATCACTACTTTAATTGCAATATGTTTAGAATACCATAAGGTTAAGGTAGAACATTGACACCCAGTAGGGAAATTATTCCCACATGATATATCTACATAGAAATAGCAAGTAATATCTATGGATTTTATTGTGGGTTTACCTAAGACTAGGTACCAACATGATGCAATTCATGTGGTTGTCAACAAGTTGACCAAGGTGGCAGGTTTTACATTGGGGAACATCAAGGATGATGCACCAATGGTGGAAAATAAGTTTACCAATGAATTTTTAAGTTTACATGGTATTCCTAAGGTGATCATATCAAATAAGGATTCTAGGTTCACTTTAGAATTTTGGTAAGCTCTTCCCTGTGTAGTGGGCACTAAGTTGAATATTAATTTTGTATATCATCCAAACATAGATGGTCAAATAGAGAGAGTAAACCAAGTTTTAGAGGATATGCTTCACATGTACTACATGGATCAAAAATTTAAATGAGAAGAATTTTTACATTAAGTTGAATTTGCATAAAATAATGGATACCATGTGATATGCTAGAAAATTGTACACCTTACAACTAAATAAATCTAGCAATATATAGATATCTGAAAACATAATGATAAGATGATAAAAATATGGGGCCCTTTTTTGTATTAAATATTCACTTTCAAATGTGTTACAATCAAGTCCCCTTGAAGGGGATGCTACCCATGATACAATGAATACAAATAAATATATCTTGGTGCACTTGAATGGTCTCCTCGTAATCACAATTGTAGGAGCGGGTTTTTATAACCACCGCTTAGAGCTTGATGCTCGCATATTTTTTCCTTGGTCCTCATGGAAACTTGTAATATACACACAAGAAAGAGGTAAAATAGTTAATAGCACCTGTAGATCTCCTTGATATAGGTCTCAATGTAATGATAATGAAAACTAAAATAAAACTGAATTAAATGCATGAACAAAAATGTAAACTATTGCAAAAAGCAAAATAATTATATGCTAAACCTTATTGAAAGAAGAATGAAAATAATGGATCTCTTCCAAAGTTCATCTCAGAGTAGGATAGCCTTACCTGCAGGTTATCTTGGATTGAGATGGATGATGTTTTTTGACTGTATTTCCAAGGCCAATTCAGGGGTGATGTTTGGTTTTAATCTATAGTCTTGTTGGTATATTTGTGTGTTCATGGGAATGAATTAGTGGGTCTTGATCAATCACTAAGCTAGGAGTATTTTATTAAACAGAGGTTGCAATAATTATATTCAAATATTAGAGTAAACTAGTGGCATAGCTTTTCTACAATGACAATGTTTGAAAGATGTAAAACAATAACTCTCAGGATGTGAAATCTTGGGAGCTTATGGTTGAGTTTTGATAGCACTTCGTTGCATAAATTTTAATATTGAGGACCATTAAAATTGAGGGGTGCATGCTATTTTATAGAATTCCTAGAGAGAGGCTAAAAATAGTGAGAGCACCTTGCATGAAAAATCAAAGAGGTAGTTCACATTGAGAAAAGTAAATGCCTATCCTTAAAATTTCATGCGCTTGATAATTGCATGTATTTTTGCTATTTTAGCTCATGCAAAGCGCTAAATTGTAGCTTGGGATCATGTGTAGGATCTAACTAGTAGTTTTGAGTCTTGCTTGATTTTTGATCAAAATTTTCTATGGTCATCTCAAGTTAGGATGGCCCCAGGAGGTCATCTCAGGGTAGCATGACCCCAAATTGGAGGTCATCTCAGGGCAGGATGATCCCAATTTCTTAGGTAAATGTGCCTTGTTTCTAGTGGTAAGAACCATTTTTTTAGCCCTAAGGCTACCCAAATTGAATCATATTATTTAGAAGAGTCCACCTAGGTAGCCTCTTCAATATGATATGATTTTAGTGTTTACACCATGTATCCTTGGGAATGGCATTGTTTGAAGCCTTACATGGAATACGATATAAAACATCTCTATCATAGGATAAGTTGAATAATTGGGTGGTCATCAAACCAAACACTATCAAAGATATGGAATAACAACTCAAACGGATTTGAAAAAGGCTCAAGGAAGTTTTCAATTGCTAGAAGAGTTATTCTAATCTAAAAAGATCACCAAAAAAAATCTTTATGGGGGATAGTATTCTTAAGGTTTAGACGCATGAAAAGTGTCATCATGTCAACTAAGTTGAATCGTCAATATGTTGGGCCTTTTGATATCATTTATAAGGTTCGTCCAGTAGCCTATAGGCTCATATTGTCACCCAACCTATCAAATATTCATGATACTTTCCACATATCCCTACTTATAAAATATGTTGTTGATCCTTCTCATGTTTCAAATGTTTCTAAATTATAAATGGTAGATACCTAAACCATTAAGGTAAAACTAATAAATATTCTAGGATTTCATTCCAAGATGTTGAGGAAATGAACCCTAGATTAGTGTAAGGTCTAGTGGGACCAATACTCTAAAAATTGTGCAACTTGGGAAGATGATAAAGAAATGAGAAAGCAATTCCCATATTTTTTGAATGAAATATATGTATGATATTTTGCAAGGAACACATTGGACTATGTTTAGTCCAAGGGGGGAAGTGTGTAATTACCCTCTTTGGTAGAACTTACTATTGATATTGATTTATGTATTGATGTGTGGATACTTAATGCATAATATGATTTTATGATGTCATTAGGAGTGCATAGTTGTGCTTTATGCTTTGATTTCTATTCTTGGAATATGGTACTACTAATGTATTTGTGGTTGCAATACCAGGTACTCTCATATATATATTTATATGGGTCAACCATTTGAGTTGAGATAAATTTGAGAAATCATGGATGACTTGTTCATTGATAGCTCAAGGGTAAAATAATATCCTTCATGTAGATGCATTGCACATATGCTTATTGTTTGAATACACCATTGCACTATGAGGTTGCTATTGGCAAAGGACCCATACTTAGTAGGTAGGAGATAATGTTTTAGTTATCTTAAAAGGAAACCTACTCAAGGATAAAATAACAAGGTGTATTATGATTTTGAAAAGCCTTTGCATTGCTTATATTTTGAAAATATGGAATTGATTGATTAATATTATAAAGTATTAATGAGGTCAATAATATTAATACTTGGAATATTAGTATCAATGTTAATAATTAATATTAACATTTGGTATTAATTAGTAAGCCATTAATCCAATTACCTTGTTGTTATAAACATTGTGTATTCTAATGTACTTAGCATTGGGAAGAAATAGTTGATTCTAAAGTAATTAGCATTGGAAGGTAATAGTTGATTAGTTTATTCTAATGGTGGAAAAAATTAGAAATAGATACTTGTTAATAAAATGGATTAATCTATCTTAAGTTTTGTAATTATGCTTAGGTAAGCCTAAATTTATTTGAAATCTTATTTGAAAGAAAAATTTGGGTTCATGTGATGTCCATTTGAATGTTCCATTAAATCATAACTGGCCAATGTTGATAAGGCTACTTTGCATGAGTCTTTTGGAGTTCCTATAGAATTAATTTTATGGAGATATATGGCTTGTTTTAGGGATTAACCAAAAATATTGAGGAAAGGAGAATGACAAATAGTGGAGGGAGTGTTATCAAACTAAAAGGAAGAAGAACTGTCTTTGTCACATCAAGGTAGCTCCGTTGATTTGTTTCTCACTTATTCCTTTCTTATTTTTCTTTAATTTTGTTTTGATTGTGTATAATTGCTTTTGGGAACCTCTATAGAATATTTTGCTTGTTACTTGATTGGATTTTTTTGTTTTAGTAGTAGAGGATCCTAGGTTGTTTCCCTTCCTTTTATTTGAGGACATCTAGATTAATTGTTAGTTTTGTAATGTTTTAGTTTTACTTTTCACCTTAACTGGAACCTACAAACTAATGTTTATGTTTATCATTTGGTTATCATATCCTTGTTAGACGTTAGAAGTAGTTTTTGTATTTGGATAGTGCCTTGGTTTATTATCTAGTGTGTATGTGTTTTAAGGTTACTTTGGTTTCCTTATATAGTTGCATTCTCTACTACCACCTATGCCTTGGAGGTAGAGCCAAAATATACAAGTTCTAGGGTGCTAGTTGAGGATGTTGTTGACTAGGTTCTCTCATCTAGAGTTTAGATCTACTATAGTTCATAATTTATGTTATATTAGAGGTTTGCTTTCTATGCAGGCATCATAGGACCATGTTAGAGCATTATATTTTATTTATCTTACCTTTGGTAGCTTGTATTAATATTTATTGAAGTTTGAATCATGTGCTTCATAGAGTTATTAAAGATCTTTATATTAATTACTTATTAGTACTTTTATGCATATATTACCTTTTGTCTATATTGGTAGATGATTGGGTCAATTGATGTGATTAATAAGGTAGAGAATATATGTTTATAAGGTTGGAACCAATACTTAATGTGTTTTTTAGTTAACTTATTATTGTAAGGTTGTTTAACCAGATTTTGGTATAGAGTTTATTTAGAAGAAAAATCTAGGTTGATTTAGTAAATAAACTTTCCCTTTGTGAATAAGGTAATTAAGGTCTTATGTTAAGGAATTTAATGAATCATTATGCCTTGGTGTTATTTAAATTAGAGATGTAGATCTACTATGTTTTGGTGATCATTTTAAGTTAGTGATTTGCTATTTTAGTTTTTGAATTGAAAATTGCTAATTATGGGTTCTCATATATAAAAGAAGATCTCTCATATGTGAAAAATATTTATAATGGTTTTCCTAAGACTTGAGTACGTAAGAAAACCATTATAGAGAGAAGTATGGGATTCTGTCAAGGGTTGCATGAAATACATTTTGCATGGTTGCTTGAAATCAATACTTAGAGAATTTTAAGTTGTACTGCATTAAGAGTTTTTTTTATCCCTAAGTTTTCTTAAAGTCTATGAGAGATTCCTTTCATGAAGAGGATCATAAAAATAAGCTGGTGTAGGGGCCACTTGGTCGAACTTGTCTTAGCATATTTCAAAATGAAAAGATGTTATGTAAATGATTTTTTTTTTATATAAAACTTGATCAATTTTATTCATAATTTAAAAGGATTGGAAGTATCCATTAATGTATGATATATTTGGTTTTGAGAAAATAAAATTATTGTTTAGAAAGGATAAATTTTGATAAAGTTTTACATTGTGAAATATAAGAGATTAAATGTTATAAGTTATATTTATGTTCTATTTTAAGCTTGCAAAACTAGCATTGATTGAATAGATGTTTATGCTAGTTTATTTTATGGATGTTAGCATGATGCTTACTTCAATCATGATATATTTGAGAGAGATATTATTTAATGTTAGTTTTATGTAATAACGTATATTTTATTCTTTTAGGTTTAGCACTATGTTATGTCTAAACATGCTATTTCCATTATAGAACATTAAATATTTTCATGGATGAATGCTAGATTAATTTACTTTATGCACTTTTGGATTTAGTGGGGTTCTTGGGTATGGATCTAGAAACCTATTATGAACCCTGATTCATGAGATAACCCAATTATAGGAGGAGTTATAGAGATCCAATAACCATACAATTATGAGTCTTGGAAGAAGTTGTGATGATGCAATAACTAGGTAACTCACAAATATGGAAGGAGTTGTGGTGATGCAATAGCCATATATTCATGATTTGATACACCTTAAACGATGAGGATCGAGTATTCCTTAATTATGTAGTTAATGAAATTATTCAAGAAATTGTAGTGGTGGTACTTAGAATAGTGAGTTTTAGGTGACCATATTCATTACTAGGTGAGTGGTAATATCTTTACTTAGTCCACCAAGGTGTGGTAACTAAGCATCAAATATTTATGCTAAAATTGTATTCATATATGGAGTTATGAAAAGGTTAGGAATAGGCATCCCCTTTAAATGTTATAGGCCTTAAAGTATAATCGCTATGTTATTTTCAAATTATCATCTGTCAGTGAGGGTATGGGAAAGGTGGGGGGTCCACTTTGGTGTTCTTATAAATGATGAGGTTTAGTAAGGTGAAACAAAAATATACGGGAATTTGGTCGCTCCTATCCACTTGAATGTCATATGTAGCGACATTGAACTCAAATGTGGTGAAGCCTTTAGAATAATAAAAATAATATTATTGTATTTCCTTTGTGAACCTTACTTGTAAAAAAATATTTAAAAAATATCTCTTAGGTTGGTTTTGTGGGTTTTTATAGTTGGTATCTGTGCTCTAGATCGTAGGACTAGAAACTTCCATGGAATGTGCCTAGGATAAGCCTTGAATTGATGTGCTGCTACTTTTTTATTTATCTTACCTTTGGTAGCTTGTATTAATATTTATTGAAGTTTGAATCATGTGCTTCATAGAGTTATTAAAGAGCTTTATATTAATTACTTATTGGTTCTTTTATGCATATATTACCTTTTGTATATGTTGGTAGATGATTGGGTCAATTGATGTGATTAATAAGGTAGAGAATATATGTTGATAAGGTTGGAACCAATACTTAATGTGTTTTTATTTAACTTATTATTGTAAGGTTGTTTAACCAGATTTTGGTATAGAGTTTATTTAGAAGAAAAATCTAGGTTGATTTAGTAAATCAACTTTCCATTTGTGAATAAGGTAATTATGGTCTTATGTTAAGGAATTTAATGAATCATTATGTCTTGGTGTTATTTAAATTAGATATGTTGATCTACTATGTTTTGGTGATCATTTTAAGTTAGTGATTTGCTATTTTAGTTTTTGAATTGAAAATTGCTATTTATGGGTTCTCATATATAAAAGAAGATCTCTCATATGTGAAAAATATTTATAATGGTTTTCCTAAGACTTGAGTACGTAAGAAAACCATTATAGAGAGAAGCATGGGATTCTGTCAAGGGTTGCATGAAATACATTTTGCATGGTTGCTTGCAATCAATACTTAGAGTATTTTAAGTTGTATTGCATTAAGAGTTTTTTTGATCCGTAAGTTTTCTTAAAGTCTATGAGAGATTCCTTTCATGAAGAGGATCATAAAAATAAGCTGGTGTAGGGGCCACTTGGTCGAACTTGTCTTAGCATATTTCAAAATGAAAAGATGTTATGTAAATGAAATTTTTTTTTATGTAAAACTTGATCATTTTTATTCATAATTTAAAAGGATTGGAAGTATCCATTAATGTATGATATATTTGGTTTTGACAAAATAAAATTATGGTTTAGAAAGGATAAATTTTGATGACGTTTTACATTGTGAAATATAAGAGATTAAATGTTATAAGTTATATTTATGTTCTATTTTAACCTTGCTAAATTAGCATTGATTGAATAGATGTTTATGCTAGCTTATTTTATGGATGTTAGCATGATGCTTAGTTCAATCATGATATATTTGAGAGATATATTATTTAATGTTAGTTTTATGTAATAACTTATATTTTATTCTTTTAGGTTTAGCACTATGTTATGTCTAAACATGCTATTTCCATTATAGAACATTAAATATTTTCATGGATGAATGCTAGATTAATTTACTTTATGCACTTTTGGATTTAGTGGGGTTCTTGGGTATGGATCTAGAAACCTATTATGAAACCTGATTCATGAGATAACCCAATTCTAGGAGTTATAGAGATCCAATAACCGTAAAATTATGAGTCTTGGAAGGAGTTGTGATGATGCAATAACTAGGTAACTCACAAATATGGAAGGAGTTGTGGTGATGCAATAGCCATATATTCATGATTTGATACACCTTAAATGATATGGATCGGGTTTTCCTTAATTATGTAGTTAATGAAATTATTGAAGAAATTTTAGTGGTGGTACTTAAAATAGTGAGTTTTAGGTGATCATGTTCATTACTAGGTGAGTGGTAATATCCTTAGTTAGTCCACCAAGGTGTGGTAACTAAGCATCAAATCTTTATGCTAAAATAGTCTTCATATATGGAGTTATGAAAAGGTTAGGAAATAGGAATCCCATTTAAATGTTATAGGCCTTAAAGTATAATCACTATGTTATGGTCAAATTATCCTCTGTCAGTGAGGGTATGGGAAAGGTGGGGGGTCCACTTTGGTGTTCTTATAAATGATGAGGTTTAGTAAGGTGAAACCCAAATATACAGGAATTGGGTCACTCCTATCCACTTGAATGTCATATGTAGTGACATTGAACTCAAATGTGGTGAAGCCTTTAGAATAATAAAAATAATATTATTGGATTTCCTTTGAGAACCTTGTAAAAAAATATTTAAAAAATATCTCTATCTTAGGTTGGTTTTGTGGGTTGTTATAGTTGGTATCTGAGCTCTAGATCGTAGGACTAGAAACTTCCATGGATTGTGCCTAAGATAAGCCTTGAATTGATGTGCTACTAATTTTTTATTTATCTTACCTTTGGTAGCTTGTATTAATATTTATTGAAGTTTGAATCATGTGCTTAATAGAGTTATTAAAGAGCTTTATATTAATTACTTATTGGTTCTTTTATGCATATATTACCTTTTGTCTATGTTGGTAGATGATTGGGTCAATTGATGTGATTAATAAGGTAGAGAATATATGTTGATAAGGTTGGAACCAATACTTAATGTGTTTTTTAGTTAACTTATTATTGTAAGGTTGTTTAACCAGATTTTGGTATAGAGTTTATTTAGAAGAAAAATCTAGGTTGATTTAGTAAATCAACTTTCCCTTTGTGAATAAAGTAATTATGGTCTTATGTTAAGAAATTTAATGAATCATTATGTCTTGGTGTTATTTAAATTAGATATGTTGATCTACTATGTTTTGGTGATCATTTTAAGTTAGTGATTTGCTATTTTAGTTGTTGAATTGAAATGTGCTAATTATGGGTTCTCATATATAAAAGAAGATCTCTCATATGTGAAAAATATTTATAATGGTTTTCCTAAGACTTGAGTATGTAAGAAAACCATTATAGAGAGAAGTACGGAATTATGTCAAGGGTTGCATGAAATATATTTTGCATGGTTGCTTGCAATCAATACTTAGAGTATTTTAAGTTGTACTGCATTAAGATTTGTTTTGATCCCTAAGTTTTCTTAAAGTCTATGAGAGATTCCTTTCATGAAGAGGATCATAAAAATAAGCTTGTGTAGGGGCCACTTGGTTGAACTTGTCTTAGCATATTTCAAAATGAAAAGATGTTATGTAAATGAATTTTTTTTTTATGTAAAACTTGATCATTTTTATTCATAATTTAAAAGGATTGGAAGTATCCATTAATGTATGATATATTTGGTTTTGATAAAATAAAATTATGGTTTAGAAAGGATAAATTTTGATGACGTTTTACATTGTGAAATATAAGAGATTAAATTTTATAAGTTATATTTATGTTCTATTTTAAGCTTGCTAAACTAGCTTTGATTAAATAGATGTTTATGCTAGCTTATTTTATGGATGTTAGCATGATGCTTAGTTCAATCATGATATATTTGAGAGAGATATTATTTAATGTTAGTTTTATGTAATAACTTATATTTTATTCTTTTAGGTTTAGCACTATTTTATGTCTAAACATGCTATTTTCATTATAGAACATTAAATATTTTCATGGATGAATGCTAGATTAATTTACTTTATGCACTTTTGGATTTAGTGGGGTTCTTGGGTATGGATCTAGAAACCTGTTATGAACCCTGATTCATGAGATAATCCAATTCTAGTAGGAGTTATAGAGATCCAATAACCATACAATTATGAGTCTTGGAAGGAGTTGTGATGATGCAATAACTAGGTAACTCAAAAATATGGAAGGAGTTGTGGTGATGCAATAGCCATATATTCATGATTTGATACACATTAAATGATGAGGATCGGGTATTCGTTAATTATGTAGTTAAAAAAATTATTCAAGAAATTGTAGTGGTGGTACTTAGAATAGTGAGTTTTAGGTGACCATATTCATTACTAGGTGAGTGGTAATATCCTTAGTTAGTCCACCAAGGTGTGGTAACTAAGCATCAAATATTTATGCTAAAATAGTCTTCATATATGGAGTTATGAAAAGGTTAGGAAATAGGCATCCCATTTAAATGTTATAGGCCTTAAAGTATAATTGCTATGTTATGGTCAAATTATCCTCTGTTAGTGAGGGTATGGGAAAGGTGGGGGTTCCACTTTTGTGTTCTTATAAATTATGAGGTTTAGTAAGGTGAAACCCAAATATACGGGAATTTGGTCGCTCCTATCCACTTGAATGTCATATGTAGAAACATTGAACTCAAATGTGGTGAAGCATTTATAATAATAAAAATAATATTATTGGATTTCCTTTGAGAACCTTACTTGTAAAAAAAATTAAAAAAATCTCTCTATCTTAGGTTGGTTTTGTGGGTTGTTATAGTTGGTATCTGAGCTCTAGATCGTAGGACTAGAAACTTCCATGGAATGTGCCTAGGATAAGCCTTGAATTGATGTGCTCCTACTTTTTTATTTATCTTACATTTGGTAGCTTGTATTAATATTTATTGAAGTTTGAATCATGTGCTTCATAGAGTTATTAAAGAGCTTTATATTAATTAATTATTGGTTCTTTTATGCATATATTACCTTTTGTCTATGTTGGTAGATGATTGGGTCAATTGATGTGATTAATAAGGTAGAGAATATATGTTGATAAGGTTGGAATTGATACTTAATGTGTTTTTTAGTTAACTTATTATTGTAAGGTTGTTTAATCATATTTTGGTATAGAGTTTATTTAGAAGAAAAATCTAGGTTGATTTAGTAAATCAACTTTCCCTTTGTGAATAAGGTAATTATGGTCTTATGTTAAGAAATTTAATGACTCATTATGTCTTGGTGTTATTTAAATTAGATATGCTGATCTACTATGTTTTGGTGATCATTTTAAGTTAGTGATTTGCTAGTTTAGTTGTTGAATTAAAAATTGGTAATTATGGGTTCTCATATATAAAAGAAGATCTCTCATATGTGAAAAATATTTATAATGGTTTTCCTAAGACTTGAGTACGTAAGAAAACCATTATAGAGAGAAGTATGAGATTCTATCAAGGGTTGCATGAAATCAATACTTAGAGTATTTTAAGTTGTACTGCATTAAGAGTTTTTTTGATCCCTAAGTTTTCTTAAAGTCTATGAGAGATTCCTTTCATGAAGAGGATCATAAAAATAAGCTGGTGTAGGGGCCACTTGGTGGAAATTGTCTTTGCATATTTTAAAATGAAAAGATGTTATGTAAATGATTTTTTTTTTAATGTAAAACTTGATCAATTTTATTCATAATTTAAAAGAATTGGAAATATCCATTAATGTATGATATATTTGGTTTTAAGAAAATAAAATTATGGTTTAGAAAGGATAAATTATGATGAAGTTTTACATTGTGAAATATAAGAGATTAAATGTTATAAATTATATTTATGTTCTATTTTAAGCTTTCTAAACTAGCATTGATTGAATAGATGTTTATGCTAGCTTATTTTATGGATGTTAGCATGATGCTTAGTTCAATCATGATATATTTGAGAGATATATTATTTAATGTTAGTTTTATGTAATAACTTATATTTTATTCTTTTAGGTTTATCACTATGTTATGTCTAAACATGCTATTTCCATGATAGAACATTAAATATTTTCATGGATGAATGCTAGATTAATTTACTTTATGCACTTTTGGATTTAATGGGGTTCTTGGGTATGAATCTAGAAACCTGTTATGAACCCTGATTCATGAGATAACCCAATTCTAGGAGGAGTTATAGAGATCCAATAACCATACAATTATGAGTCTTGGAAGGAGTTGTGATGATGCAATAACTAGGTAACTCAAAAATATGGAAGGAGTTGTGGTGATGCAATAGCCATATATTCATGATTTGATACACCTTAAATGATGAGGATCGGGTATTCCTTAATTATGTAGTTAATAAAATTATTCAAGAAATTGTAGTGGTGGTACTTGGAATAGTGAGTTTTAGGTGACCATATTAATTACTAGGTGAGTGGTAATATCCTTACTTAGTCTACCAAGGTGTGGTAACTAAGCATCAAATATTTATGCTAAAATAGTCTTCATAGATGGAGTTATGAAAATGTTAGGAAATAGGCATCCCCTTTAAATGTTATAGGCCTTAAAGTATAATTGCTATGTTATGGTCAAATTATCCTCTGTCAGTGAGGGTATGGGAAAGGTGGGGGGTCCACTTTGGTGTTCTTATAAATGATGAGGTTTAGTAAGGTGAAACCCAAATATACGGGAATTTGGTCTCTCCTATCCACTTGAATGTCATATGTAGCGACATTGAACTCAAATGTGGTGAAGCCTTTAGAATAATAAAAATAATATTATTGGATTTCCTTTGAGAACATTACTTGTAAAAAAATATTTAAAAAATATCTCTATCTTAGGTTGGTTTTGTGGGTTGTTATAGTTGGTATTTGAGATCTAGATCGTAGGACTAGAAACTTCCATGGAATGTTCCTAGGATAAGCCTTGAATTGATGTGCTACTACTTTTTTATTTATCTTACCTTTGGTAGCTTGTATTAATATTTATTGAATTTTGAATCATATACTTCATAGAGTTATTAAAGAGCTTTATATTAATTACTTATTGGTTCTTTTATGCATATATTACATTTTGTCTATATTGGTATTTTTGAAGAGCTAATGCTCTATAGGAGGTATTGGGAGGAGATATGCCTACCATGTGTGAAGCCATGGAGAAATGCTTATGAGGATGATGAGGATATGGACCCACCTACTATAGATGATGTGGGTTCTACTCTGAAATACGATGTATGGTTTGCTACATAGCCACCATGGGCATCGACTATAGTAGCAACTAGTGGATATGGAGATGCAGTTGGGGATGAGTAGATCCATGAGACCCCCAAGTGGTAGTGGTACCTTTGATTAGATAGTCAAAGGAGGAGGACTAAGGGTGCATCTATGTAGGCTCCTGAGAGTTGACGATATGGCAATGATGGGGATGATGTGGAGGAGACTCTTTATGGACCTCCATATTGGAGTGAGGAGGATTGGGTGAGGCTAGAATAGTAGGTAGAAAAGTGGGATGTGAGGATCATGAGGCTCCAAGAAAAGTTACTAGAGAGGTAGCACTAGAATAATGTTGACATAGCACACCTTCGGTCTCGACATAGGTATATCGAAGCATTGGAGGATAGGTTGATGGAGCATTATATTCCACTTCTTGATCCTCCAACCTCATTTGTATTTGAGGCTGCTAGGCATAGCTCTAGGTCTAGGGCTCCTTATAGCTCACAAGGATCCTCTTGGAGGGTTTGGTTAGTTCTTAGATGTACCTTTTGTATATGAGCCTTGGTGCTCAATTTTATGTGGCCTTTTGGCATTCATTGTACATGTGATATATACATGGCTTTTACCTTTTGTATTATATATTTTTATGAATGCTTTTCTGTGTAATGCTTTTGGGGATAACTACTTAACCATATAACTAGAAATGTATAATGATCCTTACAACCCAATGGTCAGTGGTATGTGATGTAAAATATTTAGAGGTTTGGGGAATTGGATTCTCAACCTAAGTGTGATGAGAATTGTACCCTATGTTTACTACTCTATATTTTGGATTTGGAAGCAACTGTGATAGTGGTGAAAATCACTATTCTTGTGGACTATTTTGGATTATGGGACTAGCAAGGATGACCCTTTTCAATTTGAGGTTTATACAAAGTATGGTGTTATCTCTATTTGACACAAAATATTTTTAATATGTGAAATTGTGTTTGGTTCAAGAATGTTTTAATGTCAATTCCTAAAACTCAATATTTTCTTAGTGTATATGTGTAATGGTCCTAAAAGGAACTCGACATGTATTTTGGAGGTTTTGTAACACACTAATAGTGGCTGAGTGACCAAAAACACCTAGGAAATTTATGGAAATATGGCTTTGCAAATGATGATTTTGTTTTGGTGGAATGGTGCAATGATGAAGTGAAGGTGCCCCTAACTAAGGCAATATGATTTTATTGAACCAATTAAAATATTGAATGTAATGAATGATCTCTATTATGAAATTTGAAATGGGAATGGAATGTGTGAAATGAAATGTATGAAATGAAAAATAAATTATGTGCTAATATAATGTGTTGGCATGAAATGTATGTAAATGAAGTGCAATATTTTTTGAATGAAATGTATGCAATTGTAGTGCAATATTTTTTGTGTAATAGCCATGTATATATACATATATATATGAATCTCATTATGCATAGAATGCTCTCAAGTGTATAACATTAAGTGGTTCAGGTTCTTCCTCTCCCTGTAGACTTGTAATCCTATAAGTACTATTACCTACTCTTTTAGTAACAATGTATGGACCTAACCAATTAGCCATGAATTTATCATAAATATGCGATAATGCATTGGTGTTTTATTGATTCTCTTTAAGGATAAGATATCCTACTTGGAATTCATGTAGATGAACTTTGGAATTGTAAGCATGCTTTAGGTAGTCTTAATAAACTTATAAATACTTTAAAGCATTGACTCACATCTCATCCAGAAGTGTGATTTGGTCAAGATGTGCTTGTCTAGCAGTGTCATAAAAAACATCTATACTGGTATGAATATTCTTGGTCAAAGGATCAATCAACAAATAACCCTTTAAATGCTCATCATATCCAAGAACATATTGCAAGGTCTTATCATCTAGCTTCTTCCTTTTCTCTTTGGGTATGTGCATAAAATATTTACATCCAAAAATGTATATATGAGGGATGGAGGGTTTTCGACCACTCCATGCTTTTTGTGGAGTTATTACTTTTAGGGCATTTATGGGTGCCCTATTCAACAGATACACTACCATGGTAATATATTTTGCCTAAAAATATTACTCTAAATGGGATCTTGTTAGCATACAACAAACTATTTCCATGATGGAACAATTCCTTCGCTAAACAACCCCATTTTGCTGAGGAGTATAAGCAGTATTGAGCTATATTTTGACTCCCCCTTGATCTGAGTGAAGGATACTTATTGAAGTCCCTAACTCCTTCTCAAAAAATTTCTTGAATTTTTGGAAGTAACTAAAAGCTTAGGATTTCATATGAAGAAATAATACCCACATCTTCCGTGAGTAATCATATACAAAAAACTGAAAGTACCTCTTGCCTCCAAAAATATTTGGGGTGAAGGGATCACATAGATCGGTGTGAATTAAATCTAGAGGTTTCTTTTCTCGTGTAGAAATATTTTCAAAGGTACTCTATGCTTATTCCCTACCAAGTAGTCAGAGCACACTAGCAATGTAGAGGAAAGGGAGGGAAGGCCCTTTACCATCTCATATTTACTTAGTTCAAGTAAATATCTAGAATTAAGATTCCCATATCTCCTATACCAAAGTGAAGTTTCATACTTTGTAGAGACTACCATGACTACATGAGTGATGGAGAGAGCATCCAATGCGAACAATCCATGCTTGTATGAAGCAATCACAATGTTTTTACCCCTCTTGGTGATAAATCAGTGCTTTTGACCATCATCAACATAAAAATAAACAACCATATTTCTGTCCAAGATTTGTGGGACTAACAACAAATTGTTTGCCAATCTTAGAATATAAAGGACTCTTTCAATATGACACTTGCCATCTAGAAGGTTGACTGAAATTGTACCCTCACCCTCAACCTTGTAGGTTTTATCATGAACAATGGTGACGAGTTTTCCTTCCTTGGATTCATATTTCGTAAATCACAACTTATCACCAATCATGTGCTTACTAGTGCCAGAATCAATATACCACAAAGGATACTTTGACTTGGAGGCCATGGTAGTCATGAGAACCTTGTGTGCCCACTCAAAATTTGAGTCAGATTCTTCAACAACAACATTCACCTTTGGTTGTTTTTTTTTATTTTGGGGTTTGTTATGGTCCTTGTTCTTTGGTTGTTTATTCTTGTACCAATACCAATTGGTTTCATGGGTATCCTTATCATAAATATTGCAATAACACTTTCGTTGAGGTTGTTTTCCCTTATCCTTGGAAGAGGATCCTTCCTTTTGAAAATTATATTTCTTCTAGGAACCCTTCTTGTTGGAGTAGAGGGCGGTATTAGAAGCATCATCATTTTGAAGTTGGACTGCTTCCTTAGTTTGAAGTAGATTTGTCGACTCCACAAAAGTAAATTTTCTTCGTAAGAATTGAAGGGTAGTGATAAATGTTCTATATGAAGTTGGCAAATATTTGAGAATCATTGAAGTGAAGAGCTTATCCTCTACAATATCTCCCATAGAATTCAATTTTATTTTCAACTCGGCCACATGACATAGAAAGATGTCAACTGTCTCACCATGCTTCATACTCAAATTGTGGAGTTGATTTTGAAGGTTAAGAATAGTGGAATCATTCTTACCCTCATAAATAGTCTTAAGGGCATCCCATTCCTCCTGACCATGTTATTTGTCAACAATGTGAGGTTGATTTTCATCTGACACAACTAGAAAAATGAGCACTCTGGTCTTACTATATATTTTTTAATTCAATCGTCTCTATAGTTGGGCATGTTGGTTGAGTTGATGTTGTTGATGGTGAAGGACGTGTTTCCTTACCTGAAACTATATCCCACAATTCTTCCATTTGTAGAATAGCCTTCATTTTTGTTCACCATGGTATATAATTGGAACCTCTAAGTAACTAAGCATCTGTCATGTACTTGTGGATAGCAACCATGATGAGGGTTCCTTATATCACCAAATGGTCTCCCTTTATTTATACCTTTACCAGGCCTTATACCAAACCTCTCTATATACCCACCCTTATGTGAGGGAGACTATAAGTACATGAGAGAAAAATGATATGTGGAACATAGGTGGTACTGAAAGGGAATAATTTTGTTTATGACACCTACCATAGAAGGTATTTCCTCATGCGTGGGGCATAAATTCCCCTAAACACTTTGGAAAGCACTTCGTCAGGATTTACGTCTAACAACAATAACAATTAGGGTATGAATGGAGTGAAAATAATGACAAAATGGTAAACATATATATTTCTAATGATTTATAGAGAATAATATCATACGTCGATGTTGCAGCTATGTTAGGTGATAGATATAGTAGCCCAAAACATGACAACATTACTTGTAAGTGTGAGCCAGAGGTATCATAAATACCAAACACTACAATGCAAATAAATTTGCATGGATGGGTTCAATTTTTGGGGACTTATTAGTGCTTGATTTTACTTAATGAAGTAGTGCAATAAAGAAGGAAATGCAACATACATCAGAAAGTGCCCACAAAAAAATGAACTTAAGGTGTTGGTTTCCATTGAAAATGCACCTTATTACAAATGCCAAATTGTGTTTTTCAATACTGAAAAAATTCATTCTCTATCCCCCCTTTTCATCCTCATTTTATTAATTTGAAGTAATAGGTCATAAAAAATAATACTTCCTTTTTTGTTTTGCAGTATGTAAGATGAAATTTTTTTGAAAAGGTATGTAAAAAGTTGAATTTTGAAAGCAAAAGTTTTAATTTTAATGAAAAAAATTAATTTTAATTTAAAAACAATTCCTCAATTAAATTTATAAAAAATAAAATTAAGAAATTTATTTTTAATTAAAAAATTTAATCATTAAAAAAATTTCTAATAAAAAACTTTAAAAGAAAAAAATGTTATACCTTGGGCCTTCGTGGGAGTCAAACTAGTGACCTCCTGGCTGGTCGCGCCTTAGCTTAAGGGCACCAACCACCTCGACTACTAGCCTCGAGATATGAAAGGGGAAAAATATTTCTTTATGGTGGATCTGCACCTCCAACAGGCTTCTCCACCGCTCCTTTGGGCAACCACCACACCTTCGCTATGCATCTTCGTTGGACACCCATTACGCTACTGCTGCAACATTGTTGCCTTATGCGACCACAGGGAAGTTTGCACATGACAGCAACCTGCAAAGTCACCTCAAGGTGAATCTGATAAAAAAATCAAAGCTTATGCTTCCATGACAGTGATCAATAGGGTGGTGGAAACTATTATTTTTTTAAATGCTTTTCATATTGATTGCACTACGAGACCTCCTTCTCGATGGTTGTTCAGATCTCCCATGGTGATATTCCATGGTGGTAGCTATTTAGATCTCCTATCTTAGGAGAATAATAAATTCCTCGGTATCACCTGGTACTAGAGGATACGTCCACAAGATCAAAGGCTACACTCTAACCTCCTCGGATTCACCTGGTTTGAATGTAATTATTCCCAAATCGGGCACATCTATAATTTTTTTTAGTTCATCAAAGAGAAAAAAATTGTTTTTTTAATCCCACATCGAGGACATGGGGACAATATAAGTGGTATAAAAATAATATTGCACCTATACTAAATGTGACCACCAGTTGGTTATCGTGCTTCCCTTGGTTGAAAGCTTTGTGGTCGACAATCTGTCACGTGGTCTGGTCTTGCCATAATTTTTTTTGTCAGTCTGTTCAGGTCCTCCACGTCAAATCTTGCATTAATACGGTTAGGTCTAGTGGCTATTTTCCACGTGTCCATGTCAGGTCTTGTGTTAGTGACTGAGTGCTACATTAGGTCCTACATGCTCGAGTAGTGACTGAGTGCCTCGGGATGCATTTCCAAGTTGCAGGTCCAGCCATACCTTCATAAATATGCCCAATAAAACTATCTCAGGAAATGTGCCTGAGATCAAACTAGCTAAGGCTATGAAAAAATTGAGTCAAACCCATCATGCTCTGATACCATGAAATCAAAACAACAATTAGATAATTGCATTGATAATCCACCATATTATATACATGTAGGGTCAGGCTAAAAATAGCCAAATAATAATATCCCCCCTAATTGGTGCTAACAAAAATATGCACTCAATATTTTAACAAAGGTTGTCGTCATAAGGAGATGTTAGCAAATATCCCAAATTATATATGTCAGCATATAAAAATAAAGTAATAAAATAAATATATACTAACAATTTCATCGTTAGAATCATCGGGATGGAGGGTTGCTTCTCCTAAATTTAGATTGAGCCTTTGGAAGGATTGTTCAAGAGAAGAGGTGGTGGAAAGTGAATTGTAACCTAGACCTAAACGGTCATGCACTTCTTGATATGGAACATCAATAGGCTAAATCACTTCTTGTTCATGCAATCCTGGGCTGGGACCTTGCCCAATAATTATATGAAAATAGCAAGATAGAAATCCTGACATGTTTGGAATATTGGAAAGTGTTGGTTCCTTGGGTTCCTCTAGGGGAGCTATATTTGATGAAGAATCAATCCTCACATACACAAAATTTATACTATTTGGATCAGATGCCATGTTATATACTTCTCCTATGGATAAATGTGGGTTGGGTGGGTGATGAAAATCCTTAGCATTAGGAATGGTGAGTGGTGTGGCAGTGATGTCTTGGATCACATATTCACTAATATTGGGATTGGTGAGGTGGACTTCGAATTGGGATGATGTGGAAGTATCATGATTGGATAATGGATCAAGAAATTATGGAGATGAAGATGTCTCACAATCTGTCAGCTCAACTTGTGAAATATCATGTGAGGGGGATGGGTTGGATTGGGAAGGTTGATGGATGGATGACAATGATGAAGTGGATGGAAAGGATGTTGATTATGTGGATTAATTGTGATCACATGTGCATGTAGTCAATGGTGAAGATTATAGAGGATTGGTGATAAGAGAGTCCTCAGGAATGGGATCCTTGATAAAATGTATGGGATTGTAGATGGATTGGATGACAGTGATAGAAAAATGTGGGTGGAAGGAAGCATGGGTTCATAAGGATTTGAAATGAAACTGCAATACTTGAATGGTTCAAAATTCATTGGTATGCAATGTACTTGTCCCTCATGAACATATTTCAAGAATTGGTGTAGTATTGAAGGAACACATATCATCTCCCTCATACAAGGTATTCCAAGGAGTACATTGTATGCCATGGATCCTTCCAATATGTGAAACATAGTGTGCAACATTTTGACCCCTACTTCAATGGGCAAAACAACAATGCCAACTATGGAACACAAAGCATCATTGAATACTTTTAGGGTGAATGATGACTTGGTTATATGAGATGGAGGAAGATTCAAATGATGAAGTGCAGATGTGGTAATGATATTGATGGAGGAACTAGTATCAATTAGAAATATTTTAAACTTCTTATCAATTAGAGCCATGATATGCAATGGAGGATCTACTGGGTCTGATGATATTAGCTTAATATCAAATTCATAGAATGTGATGGAAGTCTCTGTGCATGTTTGAATGCTCCCTATAAATTTGTTTAAGGCATTAGGATCTTATTATTGTACTTCAATGGATATGAGAATATCCATTAATGCCTCATGATGTGGGGAATATTGGTGGATTAACTTGTATATTGACAATTTGGTGAAAGCCATATTTAGACTTATGGTTAACCAGATACTCAATGAGATGACTGGTCATGGGGGTGATTTATGGGGGGAATTGGGAGATTTGATTGGATAGGAATGTGGATTTCTATGAAGGATTGAGGGAAGTTTTAATGGGTGGTGATGAGGGAGGTTGTGACACACTTGCTTGAGGTTTTTGCCTTGCATTTTATTGATTATTTATTTGACCTCTAGTGATCACATGGACGGTCCCTAAAAACCCTTGGTATTTTTGGACATGATTAACATGATTAGGAGGATTTTTGGTATTATCTCCTCCCAAATTTGGTTGCACCTCCTCATGGTGAGGAAGTGGTGTTTGAAAATACTAAGGTTTTGGTTTTGTTGAGCAAGGGGATTGTCAAGCTTGATTGCCCCCAATTAATTAATGTCCTGAATGACTTTGAATACCTAGAAATTGTTAATGTCATGCCCATTTTGTCTATGATAAGGACAAAATACATTTTTTTGATAGTGTTTACCATGTTTAGCAGGATCATGTGGTCTAAATTTGGGTAAATCAAGTTTATTTGTGTCATACAACCTTTGTAGAAGGGAAACATATGACTCAACTAAGGAGGTATATTGATGATTCTATCAGACAGACTGTCATTGAGGATGGTTTTCTATATCTAGCACTGTGTTTTGCATGGCTTGAGTTACCGAGGGTAGCACATGATAAGCAATTTGTTACAGTGGTTGTTGTACTAATTTTTTTTTATCCATTATCATTTGGATTATGATCACTTGATTAACTTGATTAGGCTGACTGGAAAGAGTGGCCTATGTTGATTTTGATTGGCTAAAATAATTGATTTTATATTGGCCCTTGTTTTTCCATTCCTTTTTTCTAGGCTTAAGTATGCCCTCTTGGATTTTTATTTTCTCGATGACACTAGCATATGCTAGAACTTCTTCAAATGAAAGATAAGTCTGTAATTGAAGCATCCAAGAGATAGGTTTTAAACAAATCTTGGTGAATAGTTTGATAAGATCTTCCATTGGTAATGTGAATGGTAACTTGGTGATGATGACCCTCCAACGGTTTCCAAAATCATAGATAGACTCATCATCATGTTGTCTTAAAGCATAGACATCGGAAAAGGAGACTTTATTTCTAACATGTCGAATAAATTTCTCAAAGAATTGGCCAACCAATTGTTTAAAAGTATAAATACTATGACTAGGTAATTGATGAATGTGAAAGCCCTAAATTACCTGATGATTTTGAGGTGAGGTGGAAAATATTGTGGGGTGACCAAATGATAATGAGATTGGTGATGATGACTAGGTGAATGTGATGGAAATTGATGAAGGGGATACTGATGATGAAGAGATGGAGAATTTTGGAATGAGGTCGATGCGTGAGGGTTATGATTGGGTTGGAAAATGGGAAAAGGATGGGTATTGGTATGACTTGGTGGAGGAACGAGGATATAAACCATAGAATATTGTGGCCTCCATGATGGACCCTATTTAATGAGGATATTTTGAGTAGATTTTGGTAGAGTATTAGGGTTCACTTGCATTTGTTGTTGAGAATTTTGATGTTGCTTAAGAAATTTGTTCAAATGTTCCCATACTTTATTAATATCTCTATTAGAAATGGAGGGTATGGAAGTAGATTGTATGGACGATGTGATTGAGGGATAATTTAGACTTAGTATGGTAACTTGGGAGGTTGAAACTTGTGAAGAAACATTTACATGTGCTTCATACAAGGGGTTAGTGTATGTGAATGTGTATGAAGTTCTAGAAGCACATGAGCATTGGGGAATGGACACATGATAGGAAGGTGGAATTGATGCCTCAAAATGAGGGTTAGTGTACACCTAGGTAAATCTAGATGGTGACTGAGAATAAAAAATTTCCTTTTATAAATTAGGATCTTGTCTAGGTGATTTGGGGACTAACTTTAAGGTATAGTTAGAAGACTTCATAAAAGCTTCAACTCGTGTCATATATATGTGGGTAATGTGGTGATCAATGGTTGGTGAGGTTGACTCTACTTGGAGAACAACCATATGAAAGGTTGTGGGTGACAAAGAATGTGAGGGACCTACAAAAAAATCTACGTGTGTCACATTTAGGGTGTCTACCATAGAAGTGGTGGGGAAGGTGGATGAATATTCCATTTAATTATCTTGATTTAATGCTTCCTTTTGTTTTCTTGTTAATACAATCAACAATTAAACCAAACTACATATTATATACTAAAACAAAAAACTAAAATTTCACAATAAAAATAAACAATAAATGCCAAGTTTTTTTTCAACAAGTGTGTCTTACCTCATTCATTGATTATCTCATTTTAATGTGAAATCATTTTTTTAGATTTTGATCTTGTGTGTTTCAATGTGCTAATCTGAATTAAATGGGGTGAATCGTATGGATTGACTAAGACAACGAGATTATTGCTAGTGATGAAATCCAACAAGTTTTCTTGGGGGTAATATAAGGTTTTGTTGTGGCTGCTCCACAACTAGCCCCAACATTTGGAGACCCACCTTTGAAAATTTTGGTTTTGGAAGTTTTTTTCGTCTTTGAGTAGTAATGTAATGGGTGCCTACCTGTGCATCATGTTTGGAACATTCCCCCTTTGTTTGGTGTCTCAATGTTTAGTGTTGTGTGTTAGGTTGGCAAATTTCCATTTTTGTTTTAAGTTTTAAATGGTTAGCTTAATCTTTCCTTATTATTTTGTTTTCAATAGTTAACCATTTAAAATTTGTCTCATTTAATGATATGAAAAAAATAATAATAAAAAATAGATATAAGATAAATATACATATATATATATATATATGAAATATACATTTATATGTATATGTATCTTTATATATATGTATATATATTATAATAAAATAAATTAAAGGGTTCATTTTGGTGTATTTTTATATTTTAATGTTTCTTTGATTAATGATAAAATAAAAAAAAATAAAAAATTCTCTATTGATAAGTATGGCTTTCAACTTTAGGAGGGGTCATGGCTGGGAGGAAACTGTCCAACCAACATCGGTTATAGGAGTTTCTCACAATAACAAAATTAAAAAAATAATAATAATAATAAACAAAATAAAAAAATAAAAATATACATATATATTAAAAATAAAAAGATAAAATATGAAGTTATATATATATCAACAGAAGGAGAAGATCCAAAGGCAGGGCAGAATGTTGTAGCTAGAAAGGAAAAGGATTCCCTGTCAACTCAGTTCAAAAAGGCTAAAGGTATAGATCCTCTAGATAAATCCTCAGACAAAGGGTCCCACTAGGGTTTGGGAGCTGGCAACAAGGGCCCAACCTTTTTGGAAATGTTGAAAGGGAAAAAGAAGGATCCAGTCAGTGAAATACCACCCCTAATACCAAACAATAATAGGTTAACTGCGCCAGTGGATATTATGGAAATATTCTTGGATATGGAGGCATCATCCTTAGTTGGCAAGTTTTTGGGAGGAAGGCCGGACATTGAGACTATTCGCTCATGGGCCGTAGCAAAGTGGAAAACTTCAGGAAGCTTAGAAATCATAGCCATGTCAAGAGGTTTTTTTATGATAAGACTCAACAACAAAGATGATGCAGAGCGCATCTTGACAGGAGGACCCTGGTTTCTAGGAAGGCATAGCCTCTTTCTGAGGAAGTGGGGGTAGGATTTCAACCCTGAGAAGTAGAAAATTAATATAGCACCCATTTGGGTCTGCTTACCAAACCTCCCAACCCAGTTTTTTAATGAGTACTGGCTTAGTGGCATAGCAAAGACGATAGGAGAGATCATGGAAATAGACCATTCAACCCGGGCAAGGACTAGACTGATGCATGCCAAGATCTGTGTAAATGCAAACTTGGATTATGATCTACCTTCTCAGGTGGAACTAGCATATGGAGAGTTTCTAAGGATTTAGCCTGTGGAGTATGAGAACAAGCCGACATTTTGTAGCATGTGCAAATCCCAGGGCCACCTTCAAGCCCAATGTATGACAATAACTGCAAACAAGGAAGCCACGAGCACAGGTTTTTTGGGGAAAGCTAATGGGAGAGGGATCCCAAAGTTTCAAGGACTGCGTATTAACTTGGAAGGATACAGACAAGTTAAGAATAACCAGGCTAACCAAGCCAACACAAAACTGGAAAAAATCTAGGAGAAAGGAAAGCAACATAATGAGGGAGGCAAAAATCATAAGGTATGTAATAAAGATCCCAGCTTGAACATGTTTGATATCCTAGCAAATATAGAAGTTGAAAAAGAAAACAGTAAGGATGATACCATCAGTGTCAAGTTTCCTGAAACCCTATACTCTCCATCCAAATCGGGACCGTCCATAGTTATGAAAAAAAGCCCCAAAAGCTATGCTCAAAATGAAGAAAAATTGCCAGGTCATTTCAGTTTAAACATGGAAAAAATAGAGTCAAGATTCGAAGTTGTGGAAACAAGAGGCAGGAATGTAGCTCCTAATTCGGTAGTGGAGCAAATTATCCCTTATCAGATGAGCCCAACGATAAAAGGTTCCTTGAAGGAAAGCCCCCTGTTTCGGAATCAGATAGGAGAGGTGAACCAAAACAAGGCCGAGGATGAAGAGGGAATTGAAAACCCCTAAAATGAGGAAGAAGGTTCAAGCCCTATACTATCACAGTATATGCCCCCTCATTTCAGTCCAAAATAGACTAGAAACACCACCAAGCCTCTGATAGATTATGGAAGTGAAAGAAAGAAAGGGAGAATATCTACAACAAAGCATTATAGAATGAGAATCAATGAAGAATTGCAAACAGAAATCAAAGAACATTGTTACAGCAAGCTATTCCTGGCTAGGATAATATCAAAATTGACAAACCCCCTTTGGATCAGGGAAGGGGGGCAAGGAAAAAATATTAAACAGTCTAAATTAAGGTTCTCTCATGGAATGTGAGAGGCCTAAAAGACCCACAAAAACAAAGGATGGTGAAGTATATAAGGAAGGATTGGAATCCTACTATCATTTTTATTCAAGAAACCAAAACATATGTAGCACAATCAACACTTATAGCTAGAAGGATTTGGAAGCAAGGGGAAGTGGCCTTTCAACAGGCGAGAGGAGCATCTGGGGGCCTCATGATCTTATGGGATCCTATTAAAATAGAAGGAAGTATTATTCAGGCAAATGAAAGAGTCTTAAGCATATTATTTCATTATTTTGATACTAATAAGAATTAGATTATGTCAAATGTTTATGCCCCCACCTCTGTCCAAGGGCGATCTGAACTATGGGATTTTTTGGGGCATTTGAGCCAAGCTTTTAAAGACATTCCTTGGGTGATTGGGGGAGATTTCAATACCCCCATTTACCCATATGATAAGAAGGGAGGATCTAGGTTACCCTCAAGGAGCATGGAGGACTTCAATGAATTCATTAACACAAATGAATTGATGGATGTAAAACTAAAAGGAGCCAAATTTACATGGAGTAACAAGAGGATAGGAAGTCAATTGATTCTAGAAAGGTTGGACAGGTTCTTTTTATCCAAGGAAGCTATAACAATGTTTGGTGATTCAACATTACAAGCCCTTCCTAAATGCACTTCAGACCATAATATTATTCTATGGGAGGCATTTCAGGCTAACTCCTTTAAAAAGCCATTCAGATTTTTGTCAATTTGGGTTAAACATACGAACTTCAAGAAATGAATAGAGGAATGGTGGTAGCAGCCTATCTAGGGAAGTGCTTCCTTCAAACTATCTCAAAAACTTAAGATGGTGAAAAACAACCTTAGAATATGGAATAAAGAAGTATTTGGAAATATTTTTGAGAATAAGAGATCAATGGGGGAAAAATTGAGAATAATAGAAATCAATATCCAAAATGGAACCTATGATGAGGTGACAAGGACTGAAGAGAAGGAAACCCTTTGTGAGTTTTATAATATTTTAGCTTGTGAAGATATGTATTGAAGTCAGAAATCAAGGGCATTATGGCAAAAGGAAGGGGAATCTAAGTCAAATTTTTTCCATGTTACCACATTGAGCAATAGAAGCAACAATAATATTAGAAATTTAACTAAGGTGGATGGATCCTCAACTCAAAACATTCAGGAGATTAGGGATGAGGCTGTTAATTTTTTCAATTCATTATTGGGTGAAGAACAGGCCTGTAATGCCCAAGCAAAGGACTCTCTCCTTCAATTCATTCCACAAATCATTGATGAAACAATTAATGAGTCTCTTACAATAGCTTTTTCAGACGAAGAGATCAAGGAGGCTTTGTTTAACATGGATCCTGACAAAGCTCCTAGGCTGGATGGGTTTTCACCACAGTTTTTCCAAGTTTGTTGGGATATTGTTGGAGCAGAAGTTATTGCTACAATCAAGGAGTTCCAAAGTTCAAATCATATTCCAAGGGGTTTCAATTCAACTTTCATTTATTTGATCCCTAAAGTCCCCAACCCCAAGACTATGGCTTACTTTAGGCCAGTTAGCCTGTGTAATATATCCTATAAAATTATATCCAATGTTTTAGCCAATTGTTTGAAGAAAGTTCTACCGGTTATCATTGATCCAAGTCAAGGAAGTTCTGTACAAGGAAGATCAATCTTGGATGGATTTATTACTGTTCATGAGGCTCTTCATACAACCATTCAGACCAAAATAGCAATCATGGCTTTAAAGTTAGACATGAACAAAGCTTATGACAGGATAAATTGGGAATTCTTAGAGGCAGTTTTATTAAAATTTGGCTTCAACATGAAATGGGTCAAGTTAATAAGAGAGTGTATTTCTAAGCCTTGATTTTTAGTTTTGGTTAATGGGTCTACTGCAGGTTTTTTTCAAAATAAATGTGGTCTAAGACAAGGAGATCCCATAAGTCTTATGTTGTTCATCATCATAGCTAAGGCCTTGGGAAGAACCATTAAGGCAGCAGCGGTAGCAAGACTCATATCTAGTATCAAGGTAACATCGCTAACTATCGTGGTGACACATCAACAATTTGTTGATGATACATTTCTACTGACTTTGGATTCTATGGTTGAGGCAAGAAGGATTAAAAATATTCTCATAATGTATGAAGAAGCGGCTAGAAAGAAAGTGAATTTTGATAAGAGCAAACTTTATTTCATCAATACCCCCATTCCTAGGCAAAACAACATATCAAGGATCATGAAATGTTAGATTTCATCCCTTCCCACCTCCTATTTAGGTCTTCCCCTATTTACAGGGAAACCTGAAGGATCAATGTGGAACGTAGTTCTAGAGAGGATCCAAAAAAAACTATCAGGTTGGAAAGGACATCTATTATCTCAAGCAGGCAAAGTAGTTTTAACTATGGCTTCACTTCAAAGTATACTCGTTTACTTCCTATAAGTGTTTAGAGCTCCTAGCAAGGTGTATCACAAAATTGAGCAGCTTCAAAAAAAAAATCTTTGGTCAGGGACTAAGGATAAGAAAATGACCCATTTAGTAGGTTGGAACAAGGTTTGCAAACCTAAAGCTGATGGGGGGTTAGGATTGAGGAGAGTTGCTCATCTCAATACGACTCTGTTAGCCAAACAAGCATGGCGGTTATTGACTAAGGTCGATAATGAATGGACTGCCATAGTTAGGAGGAAATACCTCCAAGGTGTGAACTTCCTTAATGACAACTTAGCTAGTAGGGGGTCTACTTTTTGGAAGGCAATCCTCACAAGCAGGGATATTTTCAAGAAAGGTATTAGATAGATTCTAGGAAATGGGAAAACAATAGAATTTTGGAAGGATCGATGGGTGAGAGCTGAGTTATCCTAGAATCCTCGTTTGGCTAGGATTCAAGAGCATATGGAGCAGCATATTGGGAAGAAGGTTGCAAATTATATGTGGCAAGATATAAATATCAACAGGTGCAAACACATCAGAGTACAGGGTTTTGAAGCGGAGTCTAAAGAGCTTTATAATATTTTAACTCAGCAAATTATTCCCTCTGGAGAGATGAATATCACATTGTTTGGCCTGAGACTAAAAGTGGTGACTTCATAGTTAAGTCTGTCTATAATTTGCTTCTCAATGTGGAAGGTCAACAATTTCAACCGAGTTTGGTTTGGATCAAAGGCTTAATTCCTAAAATGTCCTTTTTTTCCTGGCTGGTGATTCAAGGAAAAATCCTCACTGTGGACAATATGTTATCGAAAGGTATGGTTATTGCTAACCGTTGCTACATGTGCATGGCAGTATGGGAGACAACCCAACACTTGTTTATGGAGTGTCTGATAGCGGAGTCCATCCTGGATGAAATTTTCCAAGCCTTTAGGATCTCGTGGGTTAAGCCTGCTCTTATATCTGAAGTGTTCCATCAATGGCCTCAACCCTTTGTTAGCCTAAAACTTAAGTACCTATGGAAAATATGTTGGCATCATTTTCTCTAGCATATTTGGCTAGAAAGGAACCATAGAGCCTTTAAGGATACCATTCACAACCCAAAAACCATCATCAACAGGATTATTGTCTTTGCGAAAGAAAACCTTAGCACCTTAGTGGATGAGAACTACTCAATTCCTCCCTAAGAGAAAAAATTAGCTCGGGCCTTAGGTATTGAGGACAAACCTTCCATTTCTTTGCCCAATCCCAAAAATGGGATTTCTTGGGAGCCACTCCCCTAGGGTTGGTTTAAACTAAATTTTGATGGTGCAGCAAAGGAGAACCTGGGAAGCGCTGGAGCTGGAGGAATAATCAGGGATCATCAAGGAAATCTGGTCAAGGCCTTCATTGAACCATTGGGAATCATAACTAATAACGAAGCAGAAGCTAGAGCCCTTTGGAGAGGGTTGCAAGTAGCCCAAGCAACTCAATGTAACTTGATGATTGAAGGTGATTTGATGAACATCATCAACCTATTAACCAATGGCAAAAAACCTCCATGGAGAATCGAGGGAGTCATCCATGAAGTGAGGATTATTTTTGCAGCAAGACATAACAGGAGGGCTTGTCACATGTACCGTGAGGCCAACAGGTCAGCTGAAAAATTAGCCAACATAGGTTTTGATGTTGGTAGTTTGGTGACATGGACACAAGGTGTGCCACATGAAGTGGAAAACATTATTAGTCATGAAAAGAAACCTACCCGTTAAGGAGAAAGATGAATGGGTGTTCTTTCCCCATGGAGTTGGTAATAACTATGGGGTTTCCCTCTAAATCATACCAAATTGGAAATGAAGGTAACAGGGTGTAAGCCTTTGAGGATTCTGACACAGAATAGGAAATGGGCAAGCAACAGGTTTCACAAGTGCAAAGTTCCAAACTTCAATTTCCTATCAATTTAAGCAATGTTTACAGTTATGTTTAGGTATGGGTGTGCCTTGTTAGTAAGGTGTTGTAGGGGATTCAACACAAGTTCTGGTAAGAAAGTTTCAAGGATGACTAGGATCTACAATCTCAGTAGAAGGCTGGATATTGTAATAGATTTTGGGTTAACCTACAAAACCCGGTAATTAATGATGAATTTTATTTACCAAATATATATATGTATATATATAAAGGAAAAGATAAAAAAATAAGCAAATGAAATAAAGTAAAAATAAAAGGACTCATTTTTTATTATTTTTTATCCTTTACTGTTTCATTAAGGATAAAATAAAATAAAAGGAATTTTATAAAAAATGTTATAAGATTAAAACTAAAAAAAATAAAGTTAATGATAATGATAAATTCTTTAAACTTTGGTTTTAATCCTCATATGCATTTTGTTCTAATATTGGCTCTTTCATGCAGGTATAGATGAGGACGGTGCAGAAGCGACCCATCTGGATGGCATGACAAGGTGACGGTGAAAGCTATTGGGTTGATTGGTAGTACAACCAAAACATTACCAAACGAAGTGGTAAAATAAATGGAGTCATTATCCACTACGCAGTTCAGATTCGTTCATTAGAAGGCAACAATCATGGACGGATTATGGTAGGCAAAGATGGCCAATGTGGAAACCCGAAGTAGTGAGTAATGTAGATTTCAAATGTCCCAAGTTTTTTCATCTGGCAAACACAAAGAAATATTTGGAAATAGGTTTATGGCAAAATTATTAGAAAGCAGTAAAATAAAAAAGTTGGGGAATTGCTAACCCAAATCAACAGGAGAAGAACAAATTTCTCAAAAATATTAAAGATCATATGATATGATTTTATTAATTGTACTTTCATATTTGAGGTGTTATAGACCATATTTGGGTCCGACAGATGTAATTAAAATCTTACATTCGTGCATTGAATCACGATCAGGCGAGGAGCTAGGAATTTCAAAATGGTACTAAACCAGACGAAGCATCAAAAGAAAGATAAAAGAAAGATATCCAAGCTTTAGGCATAGTGAAATGAATATGAACTTCTTACACAACGGGATTCAAGGCCGAGGTATGACAAAAACTTCACCGCTATCCTAGTTCAATGCTGCCTCGATGGCATAGCCGGGGATCAACACACTACATGGATGGACAAAATGGTGCATGGTGGTGTTCTAAACCCCATAGTTCAAAGTTTTCATATACAACAAGAGTTGAGAAGTTCATCGTCTGGCAAGGGAAGAAATAAATATGCCACAAAATGCAAACATCATGTGAAACTGTTGGTACCCACATGGACTGATAAGTAATAGGTCGCCAACTATTAGGAATATCGACAAGAGGAGGACACGTTGAAGAATTCATGAAAATTACTTTCCAGATTACTATCTAGTGGCCCAGAAAGAACCAATAATTAGTTGTTTTAATCACCCATCGATTATGATTTTGTGTACAATATAGACCTCATTGTATAACTGGTTGAGTGCTAAAGTTTGAATCATATTACAAGAAGGTTATGCCAAAAATACACACTATTTTAAGAGGTGAACTTGATGCAACGCAATATTTTTTGACATAAGGATGATTCGCTGAATACAGTGTGAAATCAAATGTTAGCGCAAGTTAAAATAGTAAAGATATTGTTAGCGAGAGGAAAAGAGATGTTGTGGATGGGGAATATAGGTTAAAGCAATGAGCGACTACGAATAACTACACTGTAGAGATCTGGTAGAAAATATGAATAGCAGATATGATGGATGAAATAATTCGAGGCCTGTGGCAACATGAAGTGTTGTGAGCACCGTCATGAACAAGGATTTGAATGTGACAGCAATATGTATGGACTGCATCTCATTCGTTGAACTTCCATGAACAGACAATGATAACTGATTAATTGATGCTGATGGCTATATGAAGAATGTTGTAATTGTAAGAGTGTGGTTGGAAAATAGTGGAGGTTGATAATGGTGATTTATCCATGGTAGAAAAATATTAAAGTGGCATGAAATTCCAACATAGAAACTGCAATACAAAATAGTGTATACCAGTGGAAATCTTTGGCAATAGATGACAGAGGCTGGTCATAGCAGATGAGTAGAGACAGTGTGGAGATGCCACAATGGTGATGGTATAAGGTGAATGAGACCACATGGATAGGGATCCATTTATTTTGCTTGGATGACCTAGAAAGGACTACAACAGCCCATGAGACCATTGACATTGAGTATTCTAGAATGAAAGAAGACCACCTTGGCTGCAGTGAAGATTCAAAAATTGATGAGGTTGTTGAAGATAGTACTATTGGTACAACTACTATGGACTCAACAACAAGGCTATGCACTTCCAAAAAGAATAGAATCAATTTGATAATGTAAATCTGGTGATGGCAGATAAGAATGTTCATGACATATACTTGGCATTGGTGATAGAAAACCATGAGCGCATAAACCGAGGTAAAGACTAACTAGAGTTGCATCGTTGAGTTGCAGAAAACTATGGAAGCATAGTGGGTAAAGTGGATAGTGTATTGTGTACATCTCGACGATAAGGAGTCATACAGACACCTTGATCCTGAATGTTGTCAACATTAGGAAAAGATAAAATTTTTCCCATTCCCACAGGTCAAGTGTAGGTGATTACTGTAGTTGATGTGCACCATTTTTGTTTAAAACTATTGCAATGGTGGTGTATAGCAGAATATTATCTTATCCTCTTAATGATAAGGTAAAGGAATGTTGCAGTCCTATAAAATAAATAAACACGTGGACACATAATATTGATGGAGGCTTGTATGCTGGGATGTCATAATGTTAATGCAAGGATTTGACAGTTTATAAAGAATTTATATATATGTAAGGGATATATTTGTAGTCACATTCAAAGAAGGAAGAGGCGTTTATAAAAACAGAAAATAATTATTACGAAGTTTTTTCGTTACCTGTGTACATATCAAATGGAAGAAAATGAAAGGAATGTTTTAGTGAACCAGAGGAGAGAAAACATTGGGAGGAAAACGAAATGAGAGTTCATGGCAAACTTTAAATACAACATTGAAGGAATATGTAGGGGTTGTATCTCTTAGAGACTGTTGAAATGTTAGGGTTGCTATTCTTTTGGGGAGGCTAGATTTTACTAGAATGGATGTAAAAATAGAAATTGTTTTTGTATATATTGAAGCAAACATTGTAGGATTTGTGCACCTTAGAGAAAAATAAGAGGAGAAAATATCTAAGTGTTCAAAATTTATTATCCATATTTTCTTTCTCTATTTTCTGGATATTTAGGCAATGTTATTGCATTTAAGGGTTCATTGTTGAATGTTCAGGAGTAGAGAGTTCACAGTTTTCCTTAGAGTCTTGCACCCAATTTATTTTGGGATGTGTAAATGCAGTTTCGGCTAAGTTGGGTTATGCTCAAAAAAATCTCATGTCTCGGGTTTTGCATGCTAGGGTAGCATAAAACTACGTTTTCTAGATTTTCTGCATCTTATTTCAGTTTTTAGTTTATATTTTTCATTTTTATTTCATTTTCAGATTTTTTTAATGTTCAGAAATTGAAACAAAAATAATTGCTCGGCTGCGTAGAATGTACTTCAAGGTTCCATTTTCCACTTGTATGTTTTTGCTCCGGAGTCATTTCAAATTTTAAAAAATTATTTAAAGTTGCTGTTTTATTGCAAATTTTTAAATTTCAAAATTTCAGAATTTTAATTTTGAGGCCAAATCTGATTTTTTTAGTTTTATATTTCAATTGTAAGCACAAAATGAACTTCCATTTACAAAAATTTCAATTTCGTAAAAGGGATGTAATTTTAATGACATTTCATATCTACCATTTTTGGAGCCTTAATTGACTTTTCTTTATAAAAATTCTGATTTTATCAAAGAGAGGTAATTTGTGCACTACATTGAAGGTTAATATTTTAAAGCATTAAATTATTTTTTCTTAATGAAAAATATTTCATTAATGATGAATAATTAAATGATAATTTAAAGCCTCTATTTCAAGGCTATAAGTTATTATCTCTTTGTGAAAATTAATTTCACCAAAGAGGAATAATTTATTATTCATATCAAAGGATATCTTTATTTTCATGATAAGAAGTTACATTTAAGGAGCCTATTCATCATTTTGGATTTGATTTTAATCTTTACTTTCATGTTTAAAGTAGGATTTAATGTAAGGTAAAGCTTGATTAAAATCCTCTTAATAAGGGAAGATAAAATCTACCTTAAAATCCTTAAGATAAAAGGAACTAAGGAACTACATCATGGTCATATGAGGGTCAATTCACATTTATAGTTATTTTGATTTCATGAAAAATCATTAGAGTAGCATGGTAAAATAAACCAACACATCCCCTAGTTTACAGTTACTTGCAATCACTAAGGTATTCCTAGCATTGAATTGATATATTTTTATTGAGATTACTAATACACATGCAAATGCTAATATAGCGAAGACCTTGGAGAAGTTGTTTTGTTTAAATTCTTTGCAAGAGAGGGTTTTGGGATCAAAACCCTAAGGGAGAGTGTAATTTCATAATTGGGTAAAATTACCACTCAACATTTTGGTGCTAGAAGGAGGGCATGAGGTGGTTTATTTTATTGTAATTTTAAATACTATATAGATTTAAGTTGTAAAATGTTTCATGCCTTATTGACTATTATCTTTAGGCCTTTTTTAACACTCAATATTGTGGTGCTAAAAGGGGACATGAACTGGTATTCATTGATCTAACACTTTTGGATTGTTCATACAGGAATAATGTGATTTGGTATAATTTTGGAAAGCTTTTGAATTGCTAAATATTTCAAGTTCATTTGATTAGCATATTTGGCTTCCTTTAGAATTCAATACTTTGGGAGCTAGGAGGACTTGCATTGATTTATTTTATTGTCATTTAGATGCTAAATTGTTCATGTTACTTGAAATATTTATTTAAAAACATTGGTCTTGACTAACGAGGTTTTGTTTCCATATGATTACTTTCATTTGATTCTAACATTATCTATTTTTTATGATGCATTAATACTAATATTTAGTAAATTTGAAAATGTTCTTCAATTTCATGGTTTAATGGATACATATCTTTTGGTTGATACTAACATGATGATTTATATGTTAAAAATTTGAGATTGGTTAGTCATTTCATGCTTCTTTATAAGAAATCATCATTTGACTAACAAATTGGTTCTGAAGTTATTCATTGAGTTTCACTAATGGCTACAAATATTGGAAAGTGGTATAGGATGTGAGGTAATCCTTTGAACATTAGTGGGATTGTTCTTGACTTACCCAAGAGTGTAAAGAAACTTTTACCCAAGTTTAAGCACAATGGCACAATATTAGCCGAGGAGCACATTCAGTCCTATGTGGATATCCTAGTTAGATGGAATGTCAAACATGAGGATGTGGCATGTAGATTGTTTCCTTGGAGCCTAGATGAGACAACATATGATTGGTACATCAATATACCCACTATATCTATTACGTCATGGGATCAATTAGAAACTACTTTTATCAATCAATTTAGGTTTCCCATTGATCCTATCATGATTTATCACCAATTTGCTTCTTGCAAGAGGGAGCCTAATGATCCAGTGAGAACATTAAACATGAGGTTTTAAAAGTTCTATGTAATATTGATTGCTCCTCATACTATTGCATAAGGTGGTGCTCTTCAAATATACTTTGGGGCATTGGATCCCTTGCTTGCAATGTTCACTAGGACAAATACTTTGATCACTAATCTTGCCAATCCCTACACAAAAGATATGATTGTAGATCAAAAATTGATACCACAATATTATGGTAGGGAGCAATTGCCTATGGTAGGATAACTAGGGTCTTGCAATCAAACCTCGATGGTAAATCAAGCATGGGCACAAAAATTTTTTATGTCAAACACTTTGCCCCACAATCAATTTAATCTTACCATAGCCACTTATGCTCCCACATGCACTTATATGAGTACATCTATCCATCCAACCACTCCACAATTAGAGAACCATGTGGTCACTCATGAAGCTATTGCAAAAAGTGTTCAGGCTTTGTCTGTTGATATTAATTCAACTAATACTACTACTTCTACCACTCAACCAAAGGAGCTTGTATTACAAATAAAAGAGTGAAAGAAGTTGGTTAAGAAGTTAAGTAGAAATGTGGTTCCATTACAAAAACAAGCACATCAATGTATGCACACAAATCAACCTAGGAAGCAAATTCATGATACTCATCTTAATGAAATTCCATGCTATGCTCCTTTAGATGATAGAAGAGGTCTAGATGTGACTTACATTGAATTAAATGCCTATTCATAATGCCCTGAAGAGTATGAAAATTTTGGATAAGAAAATCTATGGATGGGTAACAATAAGTTGGAATCAAATGATCATCATTTTGTTTGGGAAAGAAAGGATTTAGAATCATTACCCATAAATGAGGATTGGTATGAGCAAAATCATTAGGATACGATTTGGTCATGTTTAATCACAAAGGAAGATTTGGGCAATTATTTGGAGCAAGATATAAAAATTGATTCCCTTATAGAATCCCCTAAGCCATCAAAATTTGTTGAAAATGAGCTTGAAAGAGAATCAATAAATAAATTCAAAGACATAACGAAATTTCACCACTGGTTCTCGAAAGATACTTTGGATGATATGGTTGAAACGAATGGTCAAGAAAGCACACACCTTATAAATTGTGATAAAATTGAATCATGGGTTACCAATTTGGATTATGATAGCCTTACAAATTTAAATTCAATAAATAACCCACTTTTGGAAATAATTGAACCATCTAAGGAAGGTGAAGGTGAATTTGATGAGAAAGATGTTGATGAATCAGAAGATGATGAAGAAGTAGTTGAGAGTCATAACTTGATTTTGGAAGATGATTACTATGATTCTTGGAAGAAATGGGAAGAATATGCTCACTCTAAACCTTCTAATGAACTTTTTGTGTCAATTGATATGCAGGATAATACAATTGTTTTCTCACATGAGGATATTACAAATCTTGTACAATTCAAGAAAGTTTTGGAAGAGGGATTCAAATATCATAAAATTTTGGAAAGTGATAAGGATTCTACAACCATGGATAAATAAGGAGAATATTTTTCTTTGGGTCCCTTTGAGGGAAAAGAAATTGAAAATCTTGATTCACTTATTGGTTCTACAATATCTATGCCATCTCAAAACGAGGAAATTTTAGAACCTAAATGGTTTGGGTTTGATATCACTGATTATCCAATTGAAAATGTTATGTTATCTGAAACAACCTAAGTTATTTATAATTGAGATGTGTTAATTGACCCATCCCTAGATAGACAAGACTTATAGTTTGGAAAGGATGGACATATTTTTAATTGGGTGCCTAAGTTTGGTGTCTTTGATAAACAGGTCATAGACAAAGAACAAATGCTACAAGATGATAAGGATGAAGATCATGAGAGAAAAGAGGAAGTTTCAAATCCTCTCCAAGTAATGGTAAATGGAAATATGCCAAAGGTAAAATCTCACCTTTTGGGTTCCACCATTCGAAATCTAGGTGAAGGTTTGTCCAATGAATTGTTAAATTCAAATAATATCAATGATGAAATGTCATTTGTGAAGAACACAAGTTTATACTAAGAGGGAGGGGTGAACAATATAAGACCACTTTTTACTTTTCTTTTCAAATCAATATTATGTAGTGTATATATAGCAGTATCAATAGCAGTAATAAAAACAATGCACAAAACACCATACACAATAGAGACACATATTTAACATGGTTCACCCAATGTGGGCTACCTCCATAGAGAATATATTTCTTCAAATATTTCTCAAATAATATTTTGGAAATCCTTCCCAATTACAATGTTTATGGACCTCTGTCCAAAGGAGATGTTGATCCCCTAAATATGGTTTATGGATCTCTATCCATGGGATAACTCATTCTCCTCTGCTTTGGTTGGTAATCCTCTAGAAGACACTACCTCCACTTGCACTGACTGTGGATCTCTCTCCACTTGAAGACTCTTGTCCTCATTCAAAAGACCTATCTTCAATGTCCTAGTTGATGGATCTCTATCCACTAGAGATTTTGTCCTCTCTGCTCTGTCACCTCCAAAGCTCTACTCAATAGGTTCACTCATAACCTTCTCAAATATGCTCAACAGGTCCACTCAGAACCTTCTCAAATCTTCTCAACAAGTCCACTCAGAACCTACTCAAATATGATTAACAGGTCCACTCAGAACCTGCTCAAATCTGCTCAATAGGTCCACTCAAAACCTTCTCAAATATGCTCAATAGGTCCACACAAAACCTATCCAAATATTCTCAATAGGTCCACATAGAACCTGCTCAAATATGCTCAACAGGTCCACACAGAACCTGATCAAATCTGCTCAATAGGTCCACATAGAACCTACTCAAATTTGCTCAATAGGTCCACATAGAACCTGATCAAATTTGCTCAAAAGGTCCACACATAACCTTATCAAATATGCTCAACAGGTCCACTCAGAACCTGCTCAAATCTACTCAACAGGTCCACACAGAACTTAATTAAATATGCTCAAAATGTCCACACAAAACCTATCCAAATCTGCTCAAAAGGTCCACTCATAACCTGCTCAAATCTTCTTTGCAAGCTTCTACAAAAGCTCAGACAAAAATAGTCCACAAGCGTTCTCAAAGACTTACCTCAAATCAGTTTAACAAGTCCACACAAAACTTGTCCAATCTCATAGAATCATAAAGAGAATTGTTAGAGACTCAATATGTTCTATACTCAATGCTCAATCACTTTCTCAACTCAATCTCATAAAAGCATAAAGAGAATTGTTATAGACTCAATATGTTCTATACTCAATACTCAATCAATTTATCAACTCAATCTCATCGAAGCATAAAGAGAATTGTTAGAGACTCAATATGTTCTATACTCAATACTCAATCACTTTCTCAACTCAATCTCATAGAAGCATAAATAGAATTATTAGAGACTCAATATGTTCTATTCTCAAAGTTCAATATCAACTCAAATAAAAATATAGAATAGTTTTTTTTATGGAACTTGAACAACCACTACATGCATCCACTTGACTAGGCTCAATAAACTCTACTCAACCAATAACTTTAAGAAACAACTCTTTCTCACAAACCCTAGTCCAAGCATGTATCTCCCAACTCAAAAATTTTCCAACAATGCTCAACATAAATCTCACATAACAATGATACTCATGTTCTTTTCTAACTCAAGTTCAAGTTCTTCGCATAACCAATTGGCTTCAACAACAATGCTATTAAGACAAGGTCTTAATCACAAATCTCAAAACAGAAAACCTTTGAGCATTCACTCAATGTACTTCACTCAACCAATGGTCTAAACAATAATGCTTATCAAACAATGTTTAATCACAACTCTCAATCCAGAAAAACTTGAAGTATCAACTCAACCACTTTCGAAAAGGAAACCCTAATCAAATCATTTTCACTCCAAACTTAATTTTCAATCAAGCCAATCACCTAACTCAACAAAGAAGAATTTTACCCATACCTTTTCTTGAAGAGTAGTTGCCCTTGCAAATCTGCTACACTCACAATTACTTCTTTGACAAACTCAATAAGGGTTAGAGGATAATTTTTATATCATAAAAATAATTTCACATTTACACCTTATCACTCCAACTTAAATAATAAACAACACCCTCACAATAATCACAAAACCTTTTATTCAAAATGACATACAACCCACAAAGTCTTAACCTTTCAATATTCCACGATAGCAAAATTTAAGACTTGAAAATAAAAATAGAATTCTCCTTATAACTCCTAATGGTATTTTTCAACTACCAACCATTATAACAATGCAAATAATTCAACCATCAAATACCTTCTACATCCAACTTAGGCATTAATAAAATAAAACATAAAAATTACCTTTGCCTTTGGAGAGTTTTGAACTCTCAACGCAGCCCACTCAAATGTCTTTGCCCATGGTGCAAACCACCACACGAGCTACAAGCTCATTGGGAAGGAAGAAGCACCACATGATTTAACACCCCTTCCTTGCCTTGCAAAACGTATGCACCTAACGATTGATGCCTTCAACATGTCCACCAAAAGATTCCATGGGATTTGAACACTATCCACCATGCACACCAAAATATAAGCTTGCAGCCCACTTTGCACTAGGCCAAGGTGCCTTTTTGGCTTCCAACTAATCAATGTTCTTGCTTTTATTTCATTTCACTGTCAAGTCAAACATGAATTTCACAATTCTATCTCAAAAGCTCTGCATTTAATTCATATGCTTTCTCTTTCCAATTAGAGCAAGGATAATTCAGAAATCAACTTTGGGCATGGTATTTATATGCATTTCCACTAAATCAAAAATGTTGGCACTTCCCTTTGGCTTCTATGACGTCAACGGAAATAAACTTTGCCTTGTTTAAAAATTTAAATCCAACCTTTGGATTTATTAAAATATTCTTTGGTCTTAAACATTTAAACCCAACCTTTGGGTTTATTAAAATATTTTTAGACTTTATAAACCCACTTTTGCAATATAAAATATTGTAATGAAAATTACAAATATTTTATTTTGGGTTTTCACCATGGCACTTCTAACCACTATAATATTTCACCTTTGATAAAGTACCCTTTAATATTTATTTATAAAATTTAAATTCATCCCGAATTTAAATAATTTATAAAATAAATATTATAATTCCTTTTTAACTTCTGTATTTTACACTGTTTCACTCAAAATTTGGCCTTCTTCCTAGATATCAAATAACCATCTTTGTCCCCTTTATTTCCTGCTGAAATATTTGGTATTAATGATGACTCCATCTTGTGGTATCAATGGTGACATCAATGACAACTTTGACTTAGGCACTCAAAATGTCCAACAATCTCCCCCTTTGTCATTGATGGCAACCCATATCCTTTTACTAAAACATGACCTTTATTTTTCTTCTGCTCCCCCTAGGACATTACTCCCCCTGGCTCAATGCTCTCTCAAATATCAAATATTTCCCCATATCAAATCTCTCCCCAGTACACGCAAATCTCTCCCCCTTTGACATAAATGACAAAGGGTCAACTTTGGGGCTTGGGGCTAAGAATGATCTTCTTAGCTTAGTACCTCACCCACCTCCATATGAGGTGGTTAATTTTGGGTTGGGAGTATTTATACTCCTTGAAAGTACTGTTATTTACCTTTATCTTTTTATCTTCTTTTCTGAGTTTTCTGAATCCTTTGACTATTTCTTTCCAAGTCATCATCCCTGTTCCTATCATAATTCTTGTTCCTATTTTTATTCTTGTTCTCAACCATGTTCCTATTCCTATTCTTGTTCCCGTTCTCATCCATATTCTTGTTCATGTTCTTGTTCTTGTTATCATCTATGCTCATGTTCCTGTTCATGTTCCTTTTCCTGTTCATATTCTTGTTCTTGTTCATGTTCATGTTTCTGTTCATATTCCTATTCCTGTTCATGCATGTTTTTGGAATATGTGCTCTACACCATCTTGCTGCGTAACCATAATTATTGCACTTATAACACTTAATGTTATTATTTCTTGGGGGTGCAACTATAGGATTTCTCCTAGTGAAGCCATATCCTCTTCTATCATGAATCTTGCAATTCATTGCCTTGTGACCAAACTCATTACATGAATAACAATACCCTTGGAAAAGCTGTCCTTTTCCATATTCTTGTATTTCATGTGTCATGCACTGTGAATCTATATGCCCAAACCTGTGACATGAAAACATATTCCATTGAATCTTCCTTATCTTGACCTCATTGGTCTCCTGTTATGATTGATGTTCCATCTGTATCTTATATGTGCATTGTTCCTATCTTTGTTGAACTCTTTGTTGTCCAACTCATCCTCTGATGTCTCACTCCCACTTACACTATATTATTCTGATGTATCTTCTTCTGATGTTTCTTCTTCTTCAAGAATGGAAGTAGACTCTTCACTTTTCTTTTGAACTTGTTTAGAACCAAGACCTATCTTGTTTGTTGCTCTTCTTTATATCTTGACTATTCTATCCACACTCTTTGCACTATTTACATACTTGTATAGCTTATTCTTGGAGTCTTCTACATACTCCTTTAGTAGATCCACTTCTTGTGCTAGCTTCTCACATTCCAATATCTTTGATTCTAACTTATCTTTGAACTTGCTTGCCTTAGCCTTTGATTTTTCTAAATCCTCTATGAGCAATAATATTTCTTCATCACATTCTTGAAATTGACTTTCAAGCTTAGAGTGTTGTTTTCTTACCTTATTTATAGTGTCAAGGTAATAGATAAGTTCTCCCTTGAGATCATAACCATTCTCTACTGAATAATCCTCTATTTTTTTACCTTTGTCCATATCATTTATATTTTTTTGCTTGTCTTCTATAGGATCACTCACTTCTTCTTCTAGTTCCATAAGAATATTTTCATCTGGTCTATCAAGTGCATATTCAAAATAATCATCACTGAAACTATAACCATACCTTGTATAATCATATTCAAGATGTTCAAATTTACCACATCTAAAACACTTGAGAATAATTGGAGTCCTTTTATTAACTGGATCTTTCTCTTCAACCATAAATAGGACTTCATCTCTATCATTGTCTGAAAAACTAGCATCACTATCATTTGAGTACTTACTTGCATTATTCGCATATTAGCTTCTCTTTTGCTTTTGGAAGAACTTCTTTCCTTGTCTATTTTGTCCATCCTTAATTTTCTTCTAGTATCTGTGTCTTTCTAATTCCCTATACATGTGATCCTATTTTTCTTCATCATTGTTGCTCTTTGGCTCTTTGCACTCTATTGCATAATGTCCATACTTTCCATAATTAAAACACTTAACAGATCTTAGATGTATGGGTCTTCTCGAACCTTTATCTATTATGCCATAATTTGCTTCTTCATCACTGGAAGACTCATTGCTTGATTCTGACTTCTTACCCTTTATATTTTTGTTCACTTTGAATGCATATTATTTTGGAGGAATAGAATCTTTTGTTCTTATCTCAAAAGTTGTGAGCATTCCAAGAAAAGCATTTCTTGTTCTACTATCACTATCAATTAATGTTTCTATAGCAGAGACCTTTTCACTATACCTTTTTAGAAGAGTTCTCAAGATCTTATCATAAGCATCAGATTCATAAATTTTCATTCCAATACCTTTCATCTCATGTATAAGTTCATCAACCTTGCTGAGATAGTCATGAATATTTTCATCATCCCGCATTCTTAGGTTCTTAAATTATCCTTTGAGATTTCTAATTTTAGCTTTCCTGACACTTTATCTCCTTCATATATGGTATGCAATAGGTCCCACATATATTTTGTTGTTTTAAAATCCATAACCTTCATAGATTCAGATCTTCACAATCCTTTTATAATTGTATTCATAGCTCTTGAATTTACATGCATTAGAAGCTTACCTTCCTTATCTGTAGGAGGATTGATTGCTAAATCATATCCAAATTCCATTGCATCCCAAACTTTATTGCCAAGTGCCATAAGGTGAAATCTCAACAACACACACTAATACAAGAAGTCACTTCCATCAAATATTGGTACTACATTATTTATGGACCCATCCTTTTGATCCTTTTGATCCATTGTGTTCTTAGACAATTTTTTCTTCAAGCTATCAAACTCTTCTAAAGAAACCCGCTCTAATACCAATTGAAGAACACAAGCTTATACTAAGAGGGGGGTGAACAGTATAAGACCACTTTTTACTTTTATTTTCAAATCAATATTATATAGTGTATAAATAGATGTATCAATAGCAGTAATCAAAGCAATGCACAAAAAACCATACACAATAGAGACACATATTTAACATGGTTCACCCAATGTGGGCTACCTCCATAGAGAAAATATTTCTTCTAAATATTTCTCAAATAATATTTTGGGAATCCTTCCCAATTATAATGTTTATGGAACTCTATCAAAAGGATATGTTGATCTTCTAAATCTGGTTTATGGATATCTATCCATAGGAGAATTCCTTCTCCTCTGCTCTGGCTGGTGATCCTCTAGAAGACACTACCTCCACTTGCACTGACTATGGATCTCTCTCCACTTGAAGAATCTTGTCCTCACTTAGAATACCTATCCTCAATATATTGATTGATGGATATCTATCCACTAGAGACTCTATCCTATTTGCTCTATCACGTCCAAATATCTGCTCAATAGGTTCACTCAGAACCTTCTCAAATTTGCTCAATAGGTCCACTGAGAACCTGCTCAAATCTACCCAATAGGTCCACTCAGAACCCGCTCAAATATGCTCAACAGTTCCACTAAGAACCTAATCAAATCTTCTCAATAGGTCCACTTAGAACCTGCTCAAATATGCTCAACAAGTCCACACAAAACTTGCTCAATAGGTCCACTCAGAACCCGCTCAAATATGCTCAATAGGTCCACATAGAACTTGATCAAATATGCTCAATTGGTCTACACAGAACCTACTCAAATCTTCTCAACAGGTCCACATAGAACCTGATAAAATCTACTCAACATGTCCACACAGAACCTGCTCAAATCTGCTCAATAGGTCCACTCAGAACCTTCTCAAATCTGATCAACAGGTCCACACAGAACCTGATCAAATATGCTCAAAAGTTCCACACAAAACCTATCCAAATATGCTCAAAAGGTCCAGTTAGAACTTTCTGAAATTTTCTTTGCAAGCTTCGACAAAATCTCACATAAAAATAGTCCACAAGCCTTCTCAAAGACTTACCTCAAATTAGCTTAAAAAGTCCACACAGAACTTGCCCAATCTCATAGAATCATAAAGATAATTGTTAGAGACTCAACATGTTTTATACTCAATGCTCAATCACTTTCTCAACTCAATCTCATAGAAGCATAAAGAGAATTGTTATAGACTCAATATTTTCTATACTCAATACTCAATCACTTTATCAACTCAATCTCATAGAAGCATAAAGAGAATTTTTAGAGACTCAATATATTTTATACTCAATACTCAATCACTTTGTCAACTCACTCTCATAGAAGCATAAAGAGAATTGTTCGAGACTCAATATGTTCTATTCTCAATTCTCAATCTCAACTAAAATGAGAATATAGAATAGTTTGTTTTATGGAACTTGAACAACCACTACATGCATCCACTTGACTAGGCTCAATCAAATCTACTCAACCAATCACTTCAAGAAACAACCCTTTCTCACAAACCCTACTCCAAGCATGTATCTCCCAACTAAAAATATTTCCAACAATTCTCACAACGAATCTCACATAACAATGATACTCATGTTCTTTTCTAACTCAAGTTCAATTTATTTGCATAACCTATTGGCTTCAACCAAAATGCTAATAAGATAAGGTCTTAATCACAACTCTCAAATCAGAAAACCTTTGAGCATTCACTCAATGTACTTCACTCAACCAATGGTCTAAACAATAATGCTTATCAAACAAGGTTTAATCACAACTCTCAATCCAAAAAACCTTGAAGTATTAACTCAACCACTTTCAAAAAAGAAACCCTAATCAAATCCTTTTCACTCCAAACTTAATTTTCAATCAATCCAATCACCTAACTCAACAAAGAAGAATTTTACCCGTACCTTATCTTGAAGAGTAGTTGCCCTTGCAAATCTGCCACACTCATAATTACTTATTTGACAAAATCAATAAGGGTTAGAGGATAATTTTTATATCACAAAAATAATATCACAATTACACCTTATCATTCCCACTTAAATAATAAACAACATCCTCACAATAATCACAAAACCCTTTATTCAAAATGACATACAACCCATAAAGTATTAACCTTTTAATATTCCACAATCGCAAAATTTAAGACTTGAAAATAAAAATAGAATTCTCCTTATAATTCCTAATGGTATTTCTCAACTACCAACCTTTATCACGATGCAAAGGCTTCAACCACAAAATACCTTATACCTCCAACTTAGGCATTAATAAAATAAAACATAAAAATGTACCTTTACCTTTGGAGAGTTTTGAACTCTCAACACAGCCCACACAAATGTCTTTGCCCACAATGCAAACCATAACACGATCTAGAAGCTCGTTGGAAAGGAAGAAGCACCACGTGCTTTAACACCCCTTCCTTTTCTTGCAAAATGTATGCACCTAATTATTGGCGCCTTCAACACGTCCACCAAAAGCTTCCATGGGATTCGAACACTATCCACCATGCACACCAAAACATAAGCTTACAGCCCACTTGCCACTAGGCCATGGTGGCTTGTTGGCTTCCAACTAATCAATGCGCTTGCTTTTGTTTCCTTTCATCATCAAGTCAAACATGAATTTTGCAATTCTATCTCAAAAGATCTGCATTTAATTTGTATTCTTTCTCTTTCCAATTCGAGCAAGGATAATTCGAAAATCAAATTTTTGTATGGTATTTATATGCATTTCCACTAAATCAAAAACGTCAACGCTTCCCTTTGGCTTCTATGACATCGGTGGAAATAAACTTTGCCTTGTTTAAAACTTTAAATCCAACATTTGTATTTATTAAAATATTCTTTGGTCTTAAACCTTTAAACCCAACCTTTGGGTTTATTAAAATATTGTAATGAAAATTAGAAATATTTTATTTTGGGTTTTCACCATGGCACTTCTAACCATTATAATATTTCACCTTTGATAAAGTACCTTTTAATATTTATTTATAAAATTATAATTCATCATGAATTTAAATAATTTATAAAATAAATATTATAATTCCTTTTTAACTTCTGTCTTTTGCACTGTTTCACTCAAACTTCAGCCTTCTTCCTGGATATTAAATAACCATATTTATCCCCTTTATTTTCTACTGAAATCTTTGGTAGTAATGATGACTCCATCTGGTGGCATCAATGGTGACATCAATGACAACTTTGACTTAGGGACTCAAAATATCTAACAATTTGTCGATGATAAAGAATTTGAGTTAGTTTCTCATACCACTAATGATATTGCTTTGTTGAATAAAAAAAACAATATGCTTGAAATGTTAAATCAAGTTCATAATCAATTAATTATTGAATATAGGATATCAACTCATGATGGTCCTCATTTAATAAGTATCCTAGATGCTTCTAAGTGGTTACACAAATTTGATTGGCCTGCAAATTTAGAAAATGATTTTGCTTTAAATATTTTAGAAATAGGTTCTTGTTTGCAAGGTCTCAGGTCTGAAAGGAAAGCCTAATTCTAAATTCTGAACTGAGTTGTGAAATTGACATTCTAAGGGATAGACAAGAAAGAATTGAAAATCAGTTATTGTCTAATAAATTTAATAATTTAAATCTCACCCATGGGTTGGTTAATTGAACTAAATCAAATTGGCTGGGTAATGGAGGTAACATGAAAATTGTTGCATGGTTTGGCCTAATCTTGTTTTTGTTGGATTCCTGTAAAGCTTGGTTTGCGTATCAGATTATTTGTCTTTTGAAATGTGCTAGTCATGTTTGGGATCCATGGAAGGGATAGTTCAATCTTTGCACAATCTTGTACCATATTTTACATTTGTATATAGTTTTGGTTTGTGTTTTGAGTTTTGTATTTTGGGATGTTCCCTTTGTTTTGAGGTGATATTTCATGGTCGCTAACTTATGGTCTCTGGCCCTTTTGAAGCTCCTTTATTAATAGGTTGGAGTACATAGTCTAAAAATAGATGAACTCGAGAAAATGGGGATGAGTTATTTGGTGATCATGCTCAGATTATAGGACTAAGATGGTGGAAAATGGAACAATAAAATATTAGCCAAAGCTCCACATGGGACTCACACACATTAAAAGATGTTTTTGAACTTAAGAAGGATGAAGTTATCTTGATTTGTAACCCTAGGAGAAATTCTAAAATACTTCACTTGTAGGCTACCTTACCCTAGTGATAATCGAAGCTTTGCAAGGTTTTTCTTTTGAAAAGAAAAAAAATTATATATAAAAATAAAGAGAGAAAAAGAAAAGAGAAAAAAAAAAGGAAAAGAGAGAGAGAGAGAACAAGCATTGAAAAGCTTGATCATATCAGTCACAAGATCTAGATAAAATCTATCGGTTTTATGGATGTTTGACCAAAAGTAGGGATTTATCTAGATATAGATCAAGTAAAAGGAAAACCTTTGCAAAGCATTGAACAAACACAAGGGTGAGTTAGATAAACCTCACCAGGGCTATGAATGTCTGACTGGTAATGGGGCTTTGTCTATAGCTACTTTATTATGAGTGATACTTTATAGCCTAATCCAGAAAGGGTTGATGGAATATAGAGGATTTTCAAAGATGCAAAAATGAATCACTTTTGCACACACTGAGCAAAGGCATATGGATTAGTTTTTTTCATTCTGAAGCTGTTTACCGCCATCTTCTCGAGACGTTGCTAAATTATTGTGTCTCACTGATCTTGTGTGTTTGAGTTTCAGATTGGATTCTTCATCCGAAATGCTCAGGAGCATTTCCTAGCAGAGTCATCATTTGTTGTGGTTGCTCCACAACTAGCCCCAAAATTTGGTGACCCACCTTTGAAAATTTTGGTCTTGGAAGTTTTTTCTTTCTTTGAGTAGTAATGTGATGGGTGCCTACCCATAATTGTGCATAGTGTTTGGATAGTGCCCCCTTTGTTTGGTGTCTCATTGTTTAGTGTTGTGTGTTAGGTTGGTAAATTTCCATTTTTATTTTAAGTTTTAAATGGTTAGCTTAATCTTTCCTTATTATTTTGTTTTCAATAGTTAACCATTTAAAATTTGTCTCATTTAATGATATAAAAAAATAATAATTAAAAATAGATATTTATATATATATATATATATATAATATACATTTATATGTATATGTATATTTATATATATGTATATATATTATAATAAAATTAATTAAAGGGTTCATTTTGGTGTATTTTTATATTTTAATGTTTCTTTCATTAATGATAAAATTAAAAAAATTAAAAAAAAATTCTCTATTGATAAGTATGGCTCTCAACTTTAGGAGGGGTCATGGTTGAGAGGAAACTGTCCAACCAGCATCGGTCATAGGAGTTTCTCACAATAACCAAATCCAAAAAATAAAAAATAAAAAACAAAATAAAAAAATAAAAAATATACATATATATTAAAAATAAAAAGACATAATATGAAGTTATAAGATTAAAACTAAAAAAAAATAAAAGTAATGATAATGATAAATTCTTTAAACTTTATTTTATTCCTCATATGCATTTGGTTCTAATATTGGCTCTTGCATGCAGGCATAGGCGAAGACAGTGCAGAAGCGACCCATCCGGATGACATGACAGGGCGACAGTGACAACCATTGGGTTGATTGGCAGCACCACATGGGCGTAGAGAGATTGCATGGATATGTGAGATGACCCCAGAAAGAGTTGAGTGATGACAAAGACTAGGGACAAAGCTAACAACCTATCACGGCACAGAGGATAACAACCAAAACATTACCAAACGGAGTGGTAAAATCAATGGAGTCATTATCCAATGCACAGTTTAGATTTGGGCATTGGAAGGCAGTAATCATGGACGGGTTACGACAGGAAGCAACGACCAGTATGGGAACCCAAAGTAGCGAGTGATGTAGATTTCAAATGTCCCAGTTTTTTCAGATATTTGTGGCAAACACAAAGAAATACTTGGAAATTGGTATATAGAAGAATTATTAGAAGGCAATAAAATAAAAAAAATGTTGAGGAATTGCTAACCCAAATCAACTGGAGAAGGAACAAATTTCTCAAAGATATTAAATATCATATAATATAATATGATTTGAGTAATTTTACTTCCATATTTGAGGTTGATAGATCATATTTGTATATTTGGTAAATGTAATTAAAATATTACATTCATGCATTCGAATCACGATCAGGCGAGGAGCTGGGGATTTCACAACGGTACTAGACTAGGCGAAGCATCGAAAGAAATATGAAAGAAAGATATCCAATCTTTAGTCACAGTGAATTGAATGTGAACTTCTTACACAACGGGATTCAAGGCCGAGGTATGACAAAAACTTCATCGCTATCCTAGTTCAATGCCACCTCGATGGCATATTCGGGGGTCAAAAAATTACATGGATGGACAAAATGGTGCATGGTGGTGTTCTACACCACGTAGTTCAGAGTTTTCATATACAGCAAGGGCTGGGAAGTTCATCATCTATCGAGGAAAGGAGTCAATATACCATAAACTACAAACAACTATCGGGACCCACATGGACTAACAAGCAATAGGTTTCCAACTATTAGGAATATCGACAAGAGGAGGACACATTGAAGAATTCATGAAAATTACTGTCCAGATTACTATCTAGTGGCCCATAAAGCACCAATAATTAGTTGCTTTAATCACCCATTGATTACGATTTCATGCAGAGTATATGGACCTCACTGTACAACTAGTTGAGTGTCGGAGTCCGAATCATGTGACAAGAAGGTCATGCCCAAAATATATACAATTTGAAGAGGTGGACTTGATGCAACGTAGTGTTTGTTGACATAAGGATGATTTGTTGCATACAATGTAAAATCAAATGCTATGAAATCAAATGTTGGCACAAGCCATAACAACAAAGACACTATTAGCGAGATGAAAAGAGACGCTGTGGATGGGGAATATAGGCTAAAGCAAAAATGAGTGGCTATGAATGGCTACACTATAGAGACCTGGTAGTAAATATGAATAACAAATAGGATGGATGAAATAATTCGAGGCTCATAGCAACATGAAGTGTTGTGAGCACCATCATGAACAAGGATTTGAATGTGACAACAATATGAATGGACTGCATCTCATCTGGTAGAATTCCATGAATAGATAATGGCAACTGATTAGTTGATGTTGATGGCTATTTGAAGAATGTTGTACCTATAAGAGTGTGGTTGGCACATAGTGGAGGTTGATAATGGTGATTTATCCATGGTAGAAGAAATATTAAAGTGGAATGAAATTCTAACATAGGAACTACAATACGGAATAGTGTATACACAGCAGGGGATCTTTGGTAACAGGTGATAGAGGCCGATCACAGCAGATGAGTAGAGACAGTGTGGAGATGCCACGGTGGTGATGGTATAAGGTGAATGAGACCACACAGATAAGGATCCATTTTTATTGCCAGAATGACCTAGGAGGGACTACAACAACCCATGGGATCATTGAAATTGAGTATTTTGGAATGAAAGAAGACCACCTTGGCTGCAGTGGAGATTTAAAAAATGATGAATTTGTTGAAGATATTACTACTGGTACAACTACTATGGACTCAAAAACAAGGCTATGCACTTTCAAAAAGAATAAAATCAGTTTGAGAATGTAAAGCCGATGATGGCAGATAAGAATGTTCACTTGGCATTAGTGATAGAAAACCATGAGCACATAAACTGGGGTAAAGACTAACTAGAGTTGCATCGTTGGGTTGCAAAAAACTGTAGAAGCAAATAGTGGGTAAATTAGATAGTGTATCGTGTACGTCCCCACGATAAGGAGGCATACAGACACCTCGATCCTAATGTTGTCAACATTAAATAAAAGATAAAAATTCACCCATTCTCACAGGTCTAGTGTAGGTGATTGTTGAACATACATGCATATCCCACCATCGACTTAGTCATTTTTGTGCACTATTTTTGTTTAAAACCATTGCAATGGTGGTGTATAGAAGAATATTATCTTATCCTCTTAATGATAAGGTAAAGGAATTCTGCATTACTATGAAATAATTAAACACGTGGACCCATAATATTGATGGAGGATTGTATGTTACGATGTCATAATGTTAATGTAGGGATTTGACAGTTTATAAAGAATTTATATATATGTAAGGGATCTATTTTTAGTCACATTAGAAAAAGGAAGAGGTGTTTCTAAAAACAGAAAATCATTATTACGAAGTTTTTCCGTTACCTGTGTACACACCAAATGGAAGAAAATGAAACAAATATTTTAGTGAACTAGAGGAGAAAGAAGATGAAGAGAAAACATTTTGAAGAAAACAAAATGAGAGTTCATGGCAAACCTTAAATACAACATTGAAGGAATATGCAAGGGTTGGATCTCTTGGAGACCACATGCTGCTGAAATGCCAGGGTTGTTGTTCATTTGGGGAGGCCAGATTTTGCTAGAATGGATGTAAAAATAGAAATTGTTTTTGTGTATATTGAAGCAAACAGTGCAGGATTTTTGCAGTTTAGAGCAAAATAAGAGGAGAAAATATTTGAGTGTTCAAAATTTATTATCCATCTTTCCTTTCTCTATTTTCTGGATTTTTAGATAATGTTATTGCATTTAAGGGTTCATTGTTGAATGTTCAGGAGTAGAGAGTTCACATTTTTCCTTAGAGTCTTGCACCCAATTTATTTTGGGATGTGTATATGCAGTTTCAGCTAAGTTCGATTATGCTCAAAAAAATCTCGTGTCTTGGGTTTTGCATGCTAGGGTAGCATGAAACTGCATTTTCTGGATTTTATGCATCTTATTTCAGTTTTTAGTTTATATTTTTCATTTTTCTAACTTTCATTTTTAGATTTTTTTTAATGTTCAGACATTAAAATAAAAATTAAAAATTTTCAAAATCCAAAAATAATTGCACGACTGCGTAGAATGTACTTCAAAGTTCCATTTTGCACCTGTACGTTTTTGCCTTGGAGTCATTTTGAATTTTAAAAAATTATTTAAAGTTGCTATTTTATTATAGATATTTAAATTTCGAAATTTCAAAATTTTCATTTTGAGGCCAAATCTGATTTTTTCAGTTTTATATTTCAATTGTAAGCACAAAATGAACTTCCATTTATAAAAATTTCAATTTCGTCAAAGGGAGGTAAATTTTAATGACATTTCATAGCTACCATTTTTGGAGCCTTAAATTGCCTTCTCTTTATAAAAATTCTGATTTTATCAAAGAGAGGTAATTTGTGCACTACATTGAAGGTTATTATTTTAAAGCATTATTATTTTTTTCTTAATGAATATTATTTCATTAAAGAGGGATAATTAAATGACAATTTAAAGCCTCTATTTCAAGGCTATAAGTTATTATCTCTTTGTGAAAATTAATTGCACCAAAGAGGAATAATTTATTATTCATATCAAAGGCTATATTTATCTTCATGATAAGAAGTTACATTTAAAGAGTCTATTCATCATTTAGGATTCACATTCAAAGATAGATTTTAATTTTTACTTTCATGTTTAAAGTAGGATTTAATGCAATGTAAAACTTGATTAAAATCCACGTAATAAAGGAATATAAAATCTACCTTAAAATCCTCAAGATAAAAGGTTTTAAGGCACTACATCGTGGTCATATGAGGGCCAATTCATATTTACTTTTATTTTGGTTTCATGAACAATCATTATAATATCATGGTAAAATAAACCAACACATGCCCCTTGTTTACAATTATTTGCAATCACTAAGGTATTCCTAGCATTGAATTGATATAATTTTATTGAGATTACTGATACACATATGCAAATGCTAATATAGCGGAGACCTTGGAGAAGTTGTTTTGTTTAACTTCTTTGCAAGAGAGGGTTTTGGGATCAAAACTCTAAGGGAGAGTGTAATTTCACAATTGGGTAAAATTACCACTCAACATTTTGGCGCTAGAAGGAGGGCATGAGGTGGTTTATTTTATTGTGATTTTAAATACTATAGGGATTTAAGTTGTGGAATGTTTCATGCCCTATTGACTATTATATTTAGGCCTTTTTTAACACTCAATATTGTGGTGCTAAAAGAGGACATGAATTGGTAGTCATTGATCTAACACTTTTGGATTGTTCATACAAGAATAATGTGATTTGGTATAATTTTGGAAAGCTTTTGAATTGCTAAATATTTCAAGTTTATTTGATTAGCATCTTTGGCTTCCTTTAGCATTCAATACTTTGGGAGCTAGGAGGACTTGCATTGATTTATTTTATTGCCATTTATATGCTAAATTGTTCATGTTACTTGAAATATTTATTTAAAAATATTGGTCTTGACTAACGAGGTTTTTTTTTTTATTTGTGGAAAACATCCCAAAAGGGGTGCCACTTTCGGGTAAGACCCAAGGAGGCAGGGGTATCCATTTCACCAAAAACGCCCAGGACTCGGACCTGGCCTACCACCTTTGACATACTCAAGGAGCAAACAAACACACAAAACCAATTTAAAAATAAGTAAATAACAACAAAAATAATAAAATAAAATAAAAAACATGCTCCTTGAGTATGTCAAAAACAAAAGCACAACCAAACACACACAATAATATAAAATAAACCACAACACAAACCACATAGAAAAACACAAGAACCACATAACAAAACACAAACAAGACAAAAACAACAGAACACTACAAAGACATAACCCAAAAAAAACATGAAAAATAAACACAACCAAAACCTAAAAAATAAAATAAATAAAATAAAAATAAAAATAAAAAACAACCAACAATAGAAAATAAACAAAAACAAAAAACATAGAAAACACTCACACATAAAAACATGAAATAACACAAACAAAGATAAACCCAAGAACAAGAATGAAAAAAACACAAGAACAATAACAAAAAACATAAAAAAAAAGAAAACAACAAAAACACATGAACAACAAAAAACAACACAAAGAACACAAAAACAAAACAAAACAAAAGAACCCACCCACCTTAAAAAAACTAAACAAAAAAAACAAAAAAAAAAAAAAAAAAAATTGAACATAACAATGACCTATCTAGACCAGAATACTATTAAGGCAAGAATCAACAGAGGAAAAAAAATAAAGAATAGAATGAGCTAGGGAACTAAAAAAAATTGAATGAACCAAAGAGAAGCAAAAAAAAACAAGAAGAAACTAGGCACCTTCAGAATTGGAGCCATCCAAAGAAATGATAGAAAGAAGAGCTTCCCTAATTTGAGAAGCCCACCATATAGGAGGGTGGCCATAACAAGTAAGATCACCTTTGTCCAAAGCCCAATTAGCTAAAGCATCAGCACTCTTGTTTTGATCTCTGACCACATGATTGTAATCAACTTTCAAAAATCCCATCTGGATTAATTGAATCTTCTCAATAATTCTTTTTATTATCCAATCCACCTTATGATTCTTAGGAGTCTTCAAGAGATTAATCATAAGTTGAGAGTCGAGACTCAACTAACACCTTTTCCCATACAACCTTAGTATCCTCCTGAAGGCCTCTAAGGATACCATACCCCTCAGCAAGGTTATTGGAAAGAATACCCAAATTCTCAACAAAAGTAAAAACTAGGGAGCCATCTGAAAGTCTACCAATTCCTCCCACATTGGCTTTTCCAGGGTTTTGTCTAGAGGCTCCATCAGTATTGACTTTTCCAAAATCCTTAGGAGGAGGTTGCCAATTTCTAGTCCTATCCATATTACTAATACTCACATTCCCTTTAAGTTGGTTGCCCTTATAAGATTTAATCTTCAATATTTGTATCACTTGATCCCATATTTTGTGGGAGTTTTGGGGGTGATTAAGGAGTTGATGGACTGATTCAACTAAGTTGGCTATGGTCTTTTGCCAAATATAGTGAATATCCTTCCTATCTTGATTAAAAATTTGGCTATTCCTTTCATTCCAAATATTCCAAAGAAGAATGGTAGAACCCATCCAAACTAACTGCCTAATAAAATGATCAACACCCTCTTGATTAGGCCAATCCCTCCAAAGCTATTCAAAAGTAAAAAAATTGGACCACTGTAAGCCAAGTAAAGTGGCCATTCTCCTCCATAGCTCAGAGGCTAAAGTACACTCAATAAAAATATGGTTGAGATTTTCTACATTCTCTTCACACATTTCACATCTAAAAGGGCCATGAAAACCATGCTTCATAAGTTGCTCACCAGTAAGCACCCTACGATGCAATAAAATCCAATTAAAGAACCTCACCTTAGGCCAGAGATTTTGAGCCCACAATCAAGAAAATATGTTAGAAGAATGGTTGGGATTATTATGGCATAAGGTCAAATAACCTTGAGCAACTGAATACTCACCCTTAGTAGTGTTGTTCCATCCAAAATAATCTTTTTCATGGGACCAAGAGAGGGATCTCATATGAAGGATGTCTTGGATATCTTGTCTTTTCCTTTCTAGGATTTGAATAGGTCAGTCCTCAATAAGGATCCAATATCTACCAACCTTTGAATTACCAGTATGGTACCAACAATAATTAGCCACCTTTATCCAATTAGCTTGATGAAGCTCCTCCATCCAAGGCCTCCAATCGGGAAACTGAGTTATCAAAGGCTTGTGACCATCCCAAGAATCTATCCAAAAATTTGCTTGTTGACCATTATGAATGATCCAAAATAATTTTTTCTTTATCAAATCCTCACCAGTCTTAAGAACTGCTAAGATAGGAGAACCTTTGGTAGGAAGTTGATAGCGAACAAGGTCTTCAGGACTTTTGTTCTCAGCATATTTAGCACGGAGATTATTGGCCCAAATAGCATTGGGGTTATGCAACATCCTCCAATATAATTTAGCAGCTAAATATTTGTTGTTATTAATAGAAGACCGGAATACTAACCCCCCTTCACTCTTAGGAAGACATAAAGTATCCCATTTCACCAAGGCCCATTTTATTTTCTCCTTAGTACCACTCCAAAGGAAATGATGACTGATTTGATCCAATTCTCAAAGAACAGCCTTTGGGATATTCAAAATGGAAGAAACATAAATAGGAATAGCTTGAAGGACTAATTTTACCAAGGTGATTCTACCCCTAGAAGAAAGCCACTTGTTGGTCCACTTTCCAATTTTCTTCTTGACTTTGTCCAACAACCAATTCCAATATTTATTTTTCTGCCTTTGAATATTTATGGGAATACCTAAATAAGTGATTGGAAGAGAGGTCTTATTATATCTTAATTTATCCAAGACCATGGATTCTTGTCTAGTAGAGCAGTGAAAGAAAATAACTTTAGATTTGTCTTCATTGATCAACTGCCCAATAGCCTTAGAAAAACAACTCATGATTTGCTTAATATTAGAAGCTTCATTAACTGTAGCTTTATCTAAAATATTAGAGTCATCCACAAATTGAAGATGAGAGATAGGTCTAGCTCCATGAGCAATGGTAACTCCCTCAAGGGTTTTGTTTTCCCTCTTTTTGGTTATAGTCCTACCCAAGCATTCAACAAGAATGATGAATAAATAAGGGGATAGCGGGTCACCTTGCCTAATACCTTTGGAAGCTAGGAATGACTGAGAAGGCCTACCATTGATAAGAACTAAGTAGGAAACTGAAGAGATACATCCCATAATCCAATCCATCCAATCCTTAGAGAAACCAAATTGCCTCAAAACTTTGATAAGGAAGTGCTAATCCACTTTGTCATAAGCTTTGGATAAGTCTAACCGAATGAACATGGAAGGAGAATTTTGCATATCCATGGAATGGATGGCTTCCTGAGAAAGAACTATCTCATCTACTATTTGACATCCTTCCACATAACCCCCTTTCTCTGGGGAAATAATCTTATGCAAAAGAGGCTTCAACCTTTCTGCCATGATTTTAGTAATGATTTTGAGAAGAACATTATATAAAGCAATAGGTCTAAAAGTTGAGATATGATCAACCTCTTGAGCTTTTGGAACAAGAGTAATATATGTTTTATTGATAACCTTCAAAATTTCTTTGGCTTTCTTGGCTTCTTCCACCACCTCTTATAAATCAACATGAAGGATATCCCAAAACTCTTGGTAGAACTCAATGGGAAAACCATCAGGACCTAGGGTTTTCCATTTTTGCATTTTAAAAACTACTTGTTGAAGCTCATTGATAGTAATAGGAGCAGTCAAAATAGAGTTCTCCTCGAAGTGATAAGAGAAGGGATTGCTTGAAGAAAATTTTGTTGTGAAGTTGAGTCAAGAGGAGTAGCAACAAAAATATTGGAAAAGTAATCAACAACAATAGAGTTCATGCCATCCCAAGTATAAAAACATCTCCTGAATCTGATTTTAAGGAAGAAATAAAGTTGTGAGATCTTTGAGCTAGAAGAGATTTGTGGAAGAAATTTATGTTTCGATCTCCTTCTTTGAGCCATTGAATTCTAGATTTTTGCTTTCATAATATTTCTTCTCTTTTTTCCCATTCCTCTAACTGAGTTGTGAGTTTAATTTCATCTGCACTTCTCTTCTCTATGAGGCCATCTAAACGGATTTTATTATTCAAATTTTCAAGATGAGCAATAACTTCATGTTTTTTTATGAACATCCCCAAACTCTTTCGAGTTCCAAGTCTTGATTTTGGATTTAATGTATTGCAGTATTTTGGAAAAATAGAACATCTTAGTCCCATGCCTAGGTTTACCTTCCTTCCACCATTTTTGCACATGAGGTCTGAAGGAAATGTCTCTAAGCCACATTAATTGAAAACGAAAAGGAGAGAAACTCACATTGGTTTTCCACATTTCCACCATGATCGGCCAATGATCCGAACCAACATTATTAAGAGTCTTCACTTTAGGAATGTGACCATGGATTAAGAAATTTTTAGAGAGCAAAAACCTATCCAATCTCTCTATTATACAAGCTAAGCCTTACCTTCTATTAGACGAAGTCATAAGGCCATTATCTGGTTGGATATCCATAATATTGGGGTTTGCAATATATTCGCTCATGAGGTCAGTGCTTTTGTATTGATTGAGGCTATACATATTTTGAATGAAGATTCAATTCTTGTCTAGATCCTTGCTCATTTCTTGTGTTGAACATGTATCTATGCCGTATTGAGGAGTGAAGTATTTTTTTTAAAGCTATGAACAAATAATTCTCATACTGTTCTTCTACATTATAGATTTCTTCCTAGATTTACCATTATAATTTTGAAATAACTTAGAAATGCTTAGAGTCATGTTTAATTGTTCTAAAAGCATCAAGAAAGTAAGTTGTTCTATTAGGTGGTTTAATCTAAGTTTGAATTGTGAGTTTCTTTACATTATGTCTCTTGATGTTATTGAAGTCACACCACTTTCAGTCTATATTTCTAACCCTTTCTCATTTCTTACTTTTTTCTTCAAACTCCACTTAGTTAGAGTAGCTAGGGACATAAGAATTAACCTTCTCTAGAGGTTGACTCAAAGACCCCTATTTATAAGTCATCCAAGCTCTTGGACAAGGTCTTGAGGGTGCATCTCATCTCACTCACTACCTAGAAATTTTTTGAAACCAAGAGTAATTTTGGCATGCTTGATGGGACCTAAATCCCACCATTATCTCATTAGGTATAATTTATTTGATAACAAAAAACAAACAAATATCTAGATTTCTTATTTTGCTAATGATATTTTTAATACCCATAGCCTTCAATATTTTAGTGAATAGTCTTGACCTCACTTGTGGAGATTATATATTCACTTGACAACTTTGTTTAAAGTAAAAACCTAGAAGTGGTGACCTTGCTAGAATGAAATTTCAAAATAAAGTGGTAAAAGTACCAAAAAACCAAGGTAGGAGATATGGTTGGACAAATTTATCTGGCCTGGAATAATATTAGGCCACTTAGCCTACCAATTCTCCATGAAATTCACTAGACTGCATTGAAGATCATGCCCATATATGATGGCAATGAAAAAATTTCTTATGAGCATTGTCAAGATATATCAAGATTCAAGGAGCACATAAGCAAGTCAAAAGTAGCACACCATACTCAAGGAATAATTTAATTGATTTGCTTTTGCAAATGTTTAGGAGAAATAAGCAATATTATTACTAAGGTTAATATTGAATAATATATTATGCTCGAGATTAATAAAATGAATGGAAGTATAAGGTAATGAATTGATAAGTTATACCCTTAGAATGAATGATTTAGAATAATTTTGAAGTAACGAGTATCTAATTTAAAAATATTTGAAACTAATTTACTTGAAATTCAAACATAGAAATACTTGCATATAATTTGACTTGGAGGAACAAAGATTTCTACATCAAAATAGGAATATTAAATTTGTAAATATATTTGTTTTCTAAATTTCTAATTAATGAGTTATAAGGAATTCAACACCAACTTAGGTTCTTGAAATTTAGAAACCATACAATTGAAAATTGAAAAATATAAGAAACACAACACAAAGTTGTTTGAAAGTTGGAAATTATATTGGTATTAATCTCTTACTCAAATTAACGAGACATAAGGAATCCAACTTAAAGTTCTTGAAAATAGAAAATCTTATCAAAATTGAAATTGCATCAAGATTGTCCTTATATTTCTATTCATAATTAGGGAGACAAAAGAGATTCAACTCAAAGGAAAACTTAGAAATCTATGTATTTTATCAAAGATATCTTATATTCCAAACACTAGGGAACTAAAAGGAATTCTATCTAGAGATTTTAAAAATTAAATCTTTGTCAAAGCCATTGTTTGATCATTAGAAATTACAAGGTATACTACAAAATTTGAAGAATTTAAAGTTAGTATTTGATTGTATACTCAAACTCAACCTAAAATTTAGAAGATAAAAATATTGGGAGAATACAACAATAAAAATATTTTTTGAATATAATAATGGATAAGTTAGCAATAGGAACATATCATCACAAGATATACTATGAAAGGATTCAAGATCAAAATTTATACAATATTCCATATCAAAAATACAAAATTTATACAATATTCCATCTCAAGATAAACTACTTTTGACTTGCTTATGTGCAAAAGAAAATTTTTGTAACATTACCTATGAAGATGTAATGGTGAGGTTGTTGTCTCAATATTTTGAGGTAAGGCATTAGAATGGTATAGGTCCTTAGCAAAAAATAGTATTAAAGCTTGGGTATATCTACCTAAACCTTTCATAATAATATTTGATAATCCATGAGACTCCTTGTTGCTCACTCAATTATCTTGTATCCAAAGACACCCCCAAAAGAGTATCTTAGATTTCAATATTATGTTTAGAAAGCTTTGAAAAAGGAGTCCTTGTGAATTACGACCATCACAAGCATAGACTTATATGTATTACCTTCAAGATTTGAACCCAAAATTAACCCTTCAAATCCTACAATACAAGGAAAAGGGATTCCCATAAGCTTTTCATCTAGCTATTATGGTCAAAAATATGCTTGTATCAGTTCAAAAACTATCACTTGACCATCAAAGCTATCAAATGAATTCATAAAATATAATCATGGCCATACCCTACTTATAATTTTCTATTATATCAAAAGCAACTTCTCTCAAAGAAACAATAGGACAAAACATGCTCACTACCATCCTCAATGAGCCTTAGATAGTTGAAGTATTGAAATTTATAATCCAACACTTTTCTAATAGTCTTAAATAGGTGGAGAACAAGGTACATGATCAAAAGGACATGTTAGTAGAGGATCAAAGGTTGATATAGAAGAAGCAAATAAAACTAATCCTAATGAAGAAGAAATAATGATCCAAACTCTAAGTTCAATACATTTTATGGCCTATATAGAAGATCTGGACCTATGTGTAACATGAGAAAAGATTTTGTCATCATATACCAAAAAAAAAGCTCAATTTTAGCATGGTTTATTTCTAGCATATGTTCAAAATATCATCAAAAACTAGGATAAACGGTAGAAAGTTAGGCAAGAAAAAGGTGGGAACCCAAAAATAGTATAGATTCTATAGAAAAAACTAGAATAAAATAGAACTTCAAGGTAGTCCAAGCCAAATTTGGAGCCATGGGACATAAAATAGTAGAGGATCCAAGCCCATAGACAGTTGTATTATCAAATAATTACTAAAGACCAGAGGATAGAAATAACCCAACAATACAAAGAACTATTCAAAGAAACATCTCAAGAACTAAAAAAATATTTGTTGGTCACGATATAGGTGTACTTGGTCAATGTTTCCCTCACACGTTTAAATAAAATAAATGCTCACTAGAACAATCAACTAGCTTTCAAGTGATCATCACTTGGATGGCATGAAGTTTGGTCCCCACCGTTCTACATGTCCTTGTACCTAGGAGGTTGGGTTATACAAAATTATACAGGAGATGCAGAATAAATTATCATAATGATTCATTGGATGATCTACAAGGCTATGGGATTAAATTATTCTCAACTAGAATCTGGAACCTTTACCTACAAGGATTTTCTTATCTAAACAACTAGCATAAGTTTCAATCTTATTGAATAAATATTTAGAGTTTGTGTGGTACAAGATGTAGTGGTTGTTGATCTCTCACCATCATTTTGGGTATGTTTATCCAATAAATTTTTAGATTATTTAGGGTATTACTTGGATTTATACCATACTTACATTGAAATACCATGGGTCAAAGGGATAGTTAGGATTCTAAATCAAAAGATCAATCTGTATCATATCAAAAAATACGAGGACCAAAAGGCACATTTATAGGATGAAATCCATAAAATATACAAATAGACATGTTTAATTTCTCATAACTAGAATATAAGGCTACTAATATTTTGAGCATTCACTTTACTAAGAGGTAGGACTAGTCAAATTGGACAAACTAGCAAAAAATAGAAACTAGGTATATCTGGATTCAAGCTCTACAAGCTCACAAAAATCAACATATATGGAAGGAAAGTCATGAATCATCATTATAAGGCCTAAATATGGTAGAACATCATGATATACTAAACCTAAAATAGGTAATAAGGATATTTTTGGGAATCTTTTAGCTACATACTACTGATACAATCCAAAAGGGAGAAGCATAAAAAAATAGTAGTTGGTTGCAATAGTTTCTCAAGTATTATGTCAGAAATGTCTTAGAGGTATAACCAGCATTGGCATATGATCATATCACTACTAGGATTAGCCTAATGCCAACTTTTTTATAAAATATTGTACTAAAGAAAAAATCTCAAATATAACATAATATGGTTAGGGCACTATAGATATCAGTGAATAATCAAAATTGCTCCAATGAAAATAATTAGTACACCATAAATTTTTGTAAATAATTGGCATATAAATAAAGCCTATAATAGACACGTGGAGTGGAATAAAGGTGAATTATCATATAAAGGTAAATTTTGAAGAATTAAACAAGGTCATATGTGTGATATTTCTATAAATGCAACAACCAATGAAAGGAAGTCTCATGAATCATGAAGCTTTTAAGAAGTACCCTTCATTCAAGTTATCAATAGGTTTATAGTAGATGAATAATAATAATAATAACAAACTCTTCATTCTAACACTTTCCTTCCATTATCCTACTCCTTGCCCGGAGCATAACATGCTTGAATAAAAGCAAAGTTAAGAGGCATATGAAGAAGAAAAAATAAGGGTGCAACCTGAAGAGACTTAGAGGATAATTAGAAAAAAATTATTGTGAGCTATAATAGGTTTGCTAAACATCAAAAGCATGTGATTTTAAATAAAATTAAGATTTGATAAATCATTTATTCATCTATTATCACTTTCATCTCATCTCACTTCATCTTCCATCCACTTTTCTTTTCATCCCTTCCCCTCTTCTACCATTTTGAATCTATAGCCCAATGGAAAAGATAGCCTAGATTATATTTTAAAAACGACTACAATCATTTTACATGGTTATGATAGCATGCATAATTGATGTTTCGAGTATCTTCATGATGAAAATAGGCATTGAAGCTTGTCATAATGATGTCACAAAGCAAGTAGGCATGTGTAAGCCAAAAAAATATGGTGCTAGTTTCAAATTTCAAAAGGGTAAACATCATGCTAAATTGATAATCATATGTTGTGATGATAAAGTTATGAAAGAAAACTCATATTGCATTAAAGAGAATATCATGGCTTAGTGCTCTAATTGGATGAATAAAATAAAAATGACACTTGTCACATGGGTAAATAGATCTAATAAATCAGTGCCAACATAGATAAAATCCCATTTAATTAAATATCTAATTATTATCAACTTCAACAAATGGTTATGAAAGGTAGTTTAAGGATATCTAATGCATGAAAATTTTAGAGGTAGCCATGCAAAAAATCAAAGTAGCACCTAGTTTTGTAGCACTATATGATTTTGAATAATACTATCTCCATTATTTTGTAATAAATAGGACAATAGAATAAGGAAAACTCTTGGAGGCCTATAATATTTACCTAAGGTAGTTTGCACGAGTGAACATTCACCTAAAGCTTCAGATCTAGACCTGAAATAATGTTTAGTTATAGCAGAATATGCTCAAGGAATTTTGAGTTTTGTGAAAGATGCCTACCCTCATGTATCTTGTATTTCTTTCTTATTTATTATCTTACCAATATTTACCTCCTCTTTTCATCATTTTATTTAATACCTTTACATCTATCACCTCCATAATCATCTCCTCACCTTGTCTTCTTGTATATCTCTCCATAAAAATCTAGTGTTCTCATCCTCCACCTTGGTCACCTTTATGGCCTCTTGTGGAATTCACTTCTCCCTTTCTCTGCATCATCCTACTCGTGTTTTAAAACTATTTTATTTCCGCTAGCCATGCCTCTTGTTCCCAGATATTTTATCTTTAATATTCATTTCTTCTCAAGACTCTATATCCCATAAATAAGGCATTCTAGGTTCTCAATTTTATTTACAAAAATCCCCAAAAGTTTCTAATAATGTAGGTGAATTTTATGACCTATATCCATTGTGTGGTTAGTTTACACCATGTAGTTATTTTTCTAAGATAGTAGTGCAACATTTTAAAGAGAAAATTATAAGGATACTAGAGGAGCCTACTAAGGAATATTTTAGGATTGTTCAAAGCAAATCAAAATATTGCAAAAGCTTACAACAAGTAGGGAGCTAGAGTTGGATGCATTGTAGGCCAAGGTAGGTGACCAAGCAATGAGAAAATGATTATTGGATAATATTTAGTGCTAAGGGATAAAACTCGACATCCATCCAAGTAAATCAAGAAATTAAATTTACCTAAGTGAAGAAATATATCTAGACATTTACAATGTTGATGTCAGCAATAGGATAACAAAAATTCTAGTATCTAGTATTCTTTAAAAGAAAAATTAAAGGTACAAGGTTTTATGTCCATCACTTTATGTTCGATAATCAAGCATTGAAGGCAAGTCAATAAAGTAGGCCAAATAGACAACATTATTGATGTCAATAAAGCCACATAATTTTTTTGGCACTAACAACATCAAGCAAGATATATCCCAGGGTATTGGGACCAATATTTGGCATTTGATGCTATAAATAAAATATTTCCAAATGTGTTAGGCTTCAAAGGGTGATGATGCCATCATCAGAAGCTAAAATATATAGCAAACCAAATGAAATTTTGGATACAAGATAAATCACACTCCCAACAACAAAGCATCAAGGATCAAATCACATTCCCAGTGCCTAACATCATACATGAGCAAATACAACTACCAAACTCTTTAGTCAATTGTAAAGAAGTGATCAGACACCCAACAAATGGAATTTTATAATCCTTGCATGACAAAGAAATTTGTATGATGCAATGCTTAGCTAGGATGATCACCTAATAGTAAGTGACACACTCTTCATGCTACCGAACACTATATAAGTGATAAAAAATAATCCATATCAACAAGCATGTGCATATTGTTCAACCACCAAGAATCATCACTATCAAAATATCTCAATGGATGAAGCCCTCCATATCACACATCTACCTCTACTCAGCTAACTATGCATAGCATAAGGGAGTGGACCATCATTTGATGGTTACAATCCAACAAAGTACCATGCATTCTAGTCTCACAATAAAATCTACATCACACATATTAGTAGAGCATACCTAAAGTAGTTAAGCACAACTAAGTTGAATGCAAAAACCACTCTCTATACCTTCTTTGAAGCCTATAATATTTCCTAATAGCAATCATTCTTAGATAACTGAAAATATTGTAAATCTTTGTATATACTAGAATAGAAGCCATTCTAATGGTTGGCTCTTTGGCATTCACAAGTGGTATAGTTGTATTGATTGAGGCTATACACTTTTTTAATGAATATTGGATTATTGTCTAGACTCTTGCTCATTTATGGTGTTGAACATGTATGTATGCCTTACTAAGTAGTTAAGAATTTTTGTAAAATCTAGGAACATATAATTCTACTACAATTATTTTATATTCTAGATTTCTACCTAGATTTACCATTATAGTTCTAGAATGACCTAACATGCTTAGACTTATTCATGTTTAATTGTTCTAAAAGCATCAAAAAATAAGTTGTTCTATTAGGTGGTTTAATTTAAGTTTAAATTGCAAGGATCTTTTCATTATGCCTCTTTATGTTGCTTAATATACAACACTTTTAGTATAGCTTTCTAACTCTGTCTTATTTCTTAATTTTATCTTCAAACCCCACTTAGAGTAGCTAGGCACATAGAAACTAGCCTTATCCGAAGGTTGACTTAGATACCCCTATTTCTAAGCTATCTAAGCTATTTTCCAAGATCCTAAGGGTGCATCTCATCTCACTCACTCACTTAGGTAGATTTTGAAACCCATAATGAGTGCAAGTAACAACAACCCACAAACAAAAAAAACTATAAAACAATAGATTTTGAAACCCATAATGAGTGCATTCTATAAGGAAGGTATTGGTAGGGGAAGGATACCCCCTCCATTGCCACAAAATAATTGTAAAGGTATCCAAAGCTCTCCAAAAAACTAAAACAAAAGAAAAATAAAAATTACCTAAAGTTTCTCCAAATAGTGTATGATACAAATAAATACAAATTTAAGCCTCACATTCCATAACCATTCCCATTTATTGATGTTTCTTCATGCAATGGCACTAGCAATGCATGTAAACTCTAGCAACTAGCCCACATCTACACAATTAATTATTGAATCACTTCTTTAATACCACCTAAATGAATTATTACAAGGCTAAAATATTAAACATTTTTTATAGGATTTGTCCTAACATTTCTTACTAAATTTATGACTTCAAAGCAATAATAGAAGTTTTAAAAATAAATATCAAAACCATAATCAAGTTTATATTCATAATGTTTCCACGTTAAAAAAATGTTTATATGCATGCTTCTCATCATGGGAAGTCTTAGCTATGAAAAATGATGTGCTACTCACTTCATTATAGGCTTTAAAGATACATGTAAGGTAATCTACAATAATGGATCTCATCCACCATCAACTCATGATAAAATAGAAATGCTCAAAATTTGAGTTTCTCAAACTTACTTTTGATGGTGTTTGTAAAGGAAACCTTAGAAAATATAGTAGAGATAAATTGTTTATGATAATCAAGGGAAAATATCTTCAAACTCTCAAAATGATATGAAATTTTAGTAAGTAAATATGCAAATTTTGGATAGTTTTTAAGGGATGGAGATATACTTCAATTAAGGGGAATATTAAAACTATCACCAATTCTCTCAAAACATTATGGAAGGATTGGATTAGCAATAACATTATTTTCATTATTTTTAATTATTGATGGAGCTAGTACCTTGAATGTAACATCAAATCTATAAAGAAGGAAATAGGGTGCTAGATCATTTAGCTAATCATGGGGTTTATCTTCTCCTTTATAAAATCCAAATTTAGAAGTCAACTCACTATGGAAATTTTCTTTTCATAACTAAAATGATATCATGATACAATCATGGGTTTGATATTTACCTCGAAGAAATTTAGACTTAAGAAGTCAACTTGCTAAAAACAATTGTCTTAATGAAAATGATATTAAGAATTTGACAAAGGAAAATTAGTGGTTTGAGAGATAAATTTTATTTTTGATAGAAAATAAAGCCAAGTATGGTCTAATTAGCCTAATTGCTTTGATGTGAGTGGCCTCCAATAGAAATAAAATATAATTTATTAAGAAAAAACAACACGACTTTTATTGGGATATTAAAATATTATATTATCATTAGATCAATTAAACTATACTCAAGTAGAATTTCTAGGAATAATGAGAAATATTTAACATTAACCACTCTTAATATATTGATAAAACCATATTAGTATTCCTACATTTATATCTTATTTTCATACTTTTAATGGTTCACATCACATGTAAAGTTACAAAAAAAATGAGCTAGAGAGATCACAACTTAGGGTCCAAGACCACCCACATCATCAAAATCCTGAACAAAGCACCAAAGCCAAAGTTTGAGAATAACCATAGAAACTAGAATATGAGGCTTGAGGTCAAAAACAAAACCAACCCTTAAAAGAGTAAACAAACAAAATAACTAAGCATAGGGAGCCACTCCTAGAGGAGGATGAGGATCATTCTTTGGCCTAAAAGAGCCTAAACCATGAGGATTACCTACAGGTGCATCAATAGACCAAGAGTTATCAAGAGCTACAATGTTCATTAAAGAAACCATAATACCCCAACTAGGAGGAGTAGAATTGATCAAAGTTGAATGTGACAATGGAGCAAAATGATTAGAAATAGGAGGAGAAGTAACAGGTGAATAAAATAAGCCAAGGCTTCAACTAGTACCATGAGCAACTAAGTGATGCACAAGATTTCAACCATGTTATAGAGAGCATGATATTGAATGATACTTGCTATGATATCTAGAAGGTGATTGATCCCTACTATGAGCACTAGAAGAACAATATGAGGCTAGAGAATGTTGCTCCATTGACCTACTATATCGATACCTTGAAGAAACTAAGGGATATTGAGGTAGAGAGAGGTCAGGTGGAATCCTGTTGATAGTGCATGAACCTTCACACTAGTACTCAGTAAGATTTACCAAATGCATAGAATCATGCACTAGCTTGGAAGCTTGCAAATGGATCTGAAGGATAACAACAAAAAGCATTGTAATATTTTCATTTACAAAAAACTATGATAAAATTCAATATTTAGAATAGATAGTAGTATTCCTAGATTTCCATAACTAAAATAAAATAATCACATGAAATAAGTTCCATAAAGCAACAATATAAACAAACCAACAACTATTATCACCAAAAACAATCATTTACATTTGAAGAAATCCAGAAGAAAATATTTAACGAGTGGTGAAGGGCTACTCCACCCAACACTCACACAATACTCAATAACACAACAAATTTTAAAAGAAATCCAACTTCTAATATTCTTCAATGAAATGAAATTACAGAATCAAAAATTACAATGTTGAAGCCACAGGACCGGTTTGATTACAAAGAAAATCGACTAAAAATCTACAAGCTGGAGGTACGATCTATCATACCGGACTGACTTCAGTAAATATTTGTTTCCCCTTTAATAACTTCTATAGAATATTCTAAAAAACATAACTCTCCTTTTATCGCCATTCATTTTTGAAATAAATTGGGCATTTTAAAAAAATACCATCATTAATGAATAAATTGGGTATTTAAAAATACCATCATTAATGAAAAATTGGGCATTTAAAAAAATACCATCATTAATGAATAAATTGGGTATTTAAAAAAATGTTATTTTTGGGTGATGCAATATTTTATTTACACCACTAGATGCTCCTGCATCAATGAGTGCATTCAATCCTAGGTAAACTAAGCATGAGGGAATAACTAAAATAGATGCTTAAATATTTCATAATGACCACAAGCAAGACACTCAAAACTAGGTATACCAACCCTACTAAGCCTCTCCCATAGGAAGACCTTGATAAATAAGATATGAAAGAAAAATGGTGATCTTAGGTTCAATATTAGCATGCCAGATATGGTTCAAATGAGCAATCCAAGTATAGGAGGTAGAGTGCGTCTATCATATCTCATTAATTGTTTCAATGCCAGAGGAAAAAAATACTAAGAAGCTGATAAAGCAAGGAAGAAGAGTAGTTATTGAAAGGTGTATCTACATTCCAATGTCAAACCCTCTATAAGGCACTTGAGAGTTGAAGATCAAGCTTATGTAACATGACATTAGGTATAAGATTCTAGATCTTAAGAATAGAAGGAAGATCCAAATTTTGAAGATTAAATTTATGCTTGAGGTTAGGCCAAGGAATCTAGTCCTAAAAATGTACTAAATCTTTAATAAAACAAATGCCTTTGTGAAATAGCCTCAAATATTTAACCCTTGTCATATCAACAAGAAGAACCGAAGAGTTAGATAAAATAGGATACCACTAGATATTTTGAGAATTGAACAAAATACCATTACGAAAACAATCAGCAATCTAGTGAGGATAAGGTTTCATCACCTCAAAAGCATACCAAATACTTTTAACAACAAAGGAACCCTAAATCTTAATCAAGGTAGAAGTAATGATAATAGTGTGAAGGATAATAATAGCCCAATATTTACACCCATAAGGCAACTCTAAAGAGATATTATGGTGAATTAAAACCCTCCAAGCTTCAAGACCTTAAATAACTTTAACCATCCACTTAGCACACAAAGAAATGGTTTATATGTTATGTTAATGATACCCATCCTACCTTTATCAGTAGGCATGCAATAAATATTACAAGCAACATGATGAAAACCATGCAAATTCTTCCTCTTAGCCCAAAGAAAATCCATAAGGATTCTAGCCAACTTATTATAAGAATTCTAATAAGGGGCCCAACCAAAGGAATAGTAAATATGAGTGGCAAGAAGAATCTTACTGCAAACCTAAAAATTACCCATAAGAGAATGGTGATGCAAGGTCCAATAAGAAATCTTATTTTCAATTCTATCAATAAGATACTGCTAGAGTTTGGAGATTGAGTAGTCAAAAGCAAAGGGAATTCCTAAGAATTTAAAATGTTCATCCCTCAAAAGCCAATGCCATGAGAAATATCTAAGCCAAGTAGGTAAAGCAAAAGAAGAAAGGAAAAACAATAATATTTAATCCATTGGATGTTGATACCATAGGCCTTACAAAAAATGTCCAGATAAACCAAAGTAATCAAAATAGAAACCTAATCCTCACTAACAGTGAGAAAAGAATCATCCACAAAATACACATTAATAAGCTAAGTGGACATATCAGGAAAAATAGTACTTTTCATCCACCCCTTAGACACTTGACTTAAAATAAGATAACCAAAACTTTAGATGCAAGGATGTAAAGAAAGGGGGCCAAAGGATAGCCTTAGGAAATAGAATGAAATAAACTAAAATCCTCTTACTTATGCCCATTAATAGTAAGATAGTTTGAAGCATCAACAAACAACATATTGATGGCCTTAATAAAAAAGATCCAAACTTGAGAGCTTTGAGCATGGAAATAATAAAAGACCACTCAATACAATCATAAGATTTCTCAAATTCAAGCTTAAAGACATGTGGCTTTTGACTAGAGATATGTGCCCATTCTAAACCTTTATAAACAGTAATAAGATTATCCAATATATAACACCATTTAATAAAACTCATCTACTATAGTCTGATAATCAAGGGAATAATATTTAAAATACGAAGAGCTAAAGCCTTGGCCAAGATATTATAGAAAATATTTAGCAAAATAATAGGTTTCTAATTGGTGATAAGCTCAGTTTTATCCACTTTGGAAATGAACTTAATATTTCTATGATTTATAATACTACCCAAATATTTATTGGCTAACACTTCATTATAGACATTAAATAAATCAAGCCCAATAAACTTCCAAGTGGATTTATAAAAATCACAAGGAAAGCCATCAAGACCAAGGGACTTATCATCTGATATAGCCATAAGAGCATTATGAAACTTAGCAAGCAAAACATGAGCCTCACATAGATGTTTGTTATAAGTAGACAAATTAGCAGGAATAACATGAAGACACTATTGGAGAACCATATAACATTCTAAATAATCCTCTTGCATTTGAAAGATAAGCTTATAATGATCCATAAGATCAACAAGATATCAGAAAGAGAATTCAACCTATCATGAGAGACTTGAATAGCCTTGATATAAATTATGACCTACCTAGAATGAAGATATTTAAAAAATACTTTGGATGGGAGATGACCCATCCTTAGCCAATGCAGATAAGCTCAAAGCTAAGATCCCTTGGCTTCATGTCCTTCATGGACTATAAGTTAGTGATAAAATCCAACAACCCTAGCTTACAACTATTGGTCATATGGATCATTTTCAACAAAGATAAATTTCATTAATACTCCTTTATGACATTCATATGAGCACACTTTTTGAAATGCACCACCTATTTGCCAAAATACCACATAAAAGAGGTAGTACGAATAATCGCCTCATTCCACCAAGAAATCCAACAGATAAAATGAAAATGCTAAGGTAATCAATTCCAAATTCTCTCAATTATAGAAATCATGATAGGGTGTTGTAATAAAGAAGTATTTAAATAGAATTGATTGCACGGAAAATTGAATCAGTGGCCACTCCACTCAATTTGGAAGAAAATTAAGAAATGATTCGATAACAAGAATTGATCCCTGATCATCATAGTCTTATTATTGGTAACAAAGAAGGAAAAATATTATTGCTATCACATCATAATAGGATCGAGGCACTTACAAACTCTATAATTACCATCATGGAAATTTGACCACGTGAACCGAGGCATATACATGCATTTGCATTAACAAAAAGGAGATCAAAAATACCCCATTTGTGCTTAAGAAAAAACTAGGCCTCATGCTCATCGGTGCACTAGTACATTGAGAGGTGGCCAAATTTATCTTCAACATGCTCAACCATATTAAAGTTACAATAAATAAGCCAATACACCATCAATAAGTGATTAGCTAGGTACCACCAGAGGGAAGAATGATTGGATCCATCATTAGGTGTATAAATATTGGTAATGCCCAGGGTGTTCACATTAATATTCAACAGAATCTAAATCACATGATGAGAGGGATTCTTACCAAATCCTAGTAGATAATCCTCAAATTTGGAGGAGATTGAGATAGAAGCACCATCTCAACCATCTTAATGGTGAGTAGTGAAATGCAAAAATGATCCTACAATACAACTAAGAGAAACATCTAACAAAAAAGCAAAGATTCTAACTTCTTGTAAGCAAATAATATCAACATGGCCAATACTTTGTAGACTTGATATAATAAAAAAATTCTTAAGAATTTTATAAGTCCCTAAACATTCCATGAAAGAAAATTCATGGTGGAAGAATATCCATGGAGCCATCTCCCAAAGGACTACCTGTATTGTCAACCAACACTAAAAATCTATTAAACAAAGAGATTTGAGAAGTGTGAAATAAATCACTAATAGTTGAAAGATGACACTTAACCTCCTGACCTCCCCTTGGTAATGGCAAGCCATCCCAAGATGGACTACATGAATGCCTAGAGGGTGGACGTATTGTTTGTGATTTATCTTCCTCTGAGGTTTCTTAGCAAAAGGATCCTGAGGAGCCAAGATAGGACACATGAGAATAATAGGAAGCTAATATGGTGGTTGTATAACCCTATCTTCACTAGAAAGAATCAATTTAGGGTTAGCTACCTCCCTCTTATTAGATACCATGATCCAATCACCCTCAACAGAGGGTTTGATAAGTGCAACCACTAGATATTTATGAGCAACCAACGAATAGTCCTTGACATAATGCAAATTAGATTGACATCAAATGCAAGTATTAGGTAAATTAAAGTAAACAATTTTTGCATAAAACACTTTCTACCAACCTAAATATCCATAAATTCTTTGAGATCTTGTGAGAGGTCAATCTCAACCTAGATTCTCTTACTAGATCAAGCTGAGAAAAAATATTTTTCTTCTTGATAGATCATCCAACCAATGAGTTTGACAATATTAGCAATAACCGCTTATAAGGGCAATGGAAGACCAACGAGTTCTAGCCAAACTGAGACTTTTAAGGAAACTTGTTTCAAAACTTGGAAAGGATTCCAAGGAGAAAGGACCGTTAAAGTGTTGCAAAAAAATCAACAATTAGACTTAGCAACCATAGTTTGCACTTGCAAGGGTTCTTTAAAGGAAAGCAAAAAAAAAAACTTTGGTAAGATTATGAATACCCACAACCACAACGTCATTAGCTTTCTAGTGAATTTTAAGTCAGTTTTGAAGATATTCTTGTGATAAGATTCGACCAACAAAATAAGTAATAAGACAGTGATTATCATTCCATTTTACAACTAAAGAAATAACATCAAGAGAGAATACAACATCTGGAAAAGACTAATTATCGTATCCACTAATTTTGAAATAAACTTTCGAGCTCGCTTTTGTACCATGAAGACCACTATTTGTAATAACCATTACATTTATGGTTGGTGAGACCATAATAAGAAGATCAATCACCTTACTAGCGATAATAACAATACTCAATACTAAAGCAACTGAATTTACAAATGGTCCACATGCAAAGTGAAAACAACATATTACAAATTATAGGGTTATAGTGCAAACAACAACTATAGTGACACAACCATTTTTTATTTTGAATCTATAGACTTAAGTGTAATGCAATAACATATTAGACCTTAAAAATATATACACTCTTACATAGAATAATTAAAAATTAAAATAATTTATTTATTTTTTAATTGTGTTATATGGAATTGAAATGGGCCCCACCCCTATTACATCATCACCCCATAGTGGTATGACAACAAAGCTTGGATATTATCTATATATAATTTGGCAAGATTCAAACCTGGATCTCCTCTTTGAAATGTTGAAAATTCTAAAGAGTTGAACTAATCCCACTTAATAATTTAATTTAATTTATTTTTGACATTGTTTTTCAAATTTCATACATTCACTAAATTTATATGTAAATAATACCAAAATAAATTAAATAACAATAATATTATGATAGGTGAACATGTCAAAATAGCCAAACGTCTAACTTACATGTAAATATATATTGATAAATATATCTTGTTCTTGTAAATAAATCTTATCTAAAATTTTTATTTCAGCCTATAGGACTTTAAAAAAAGTTAATAATAATGTTAAATAAGTTTATTTGGTACAAAATTGATACATACATATCTTAAGAAAAATTAAAAACTTAAACTGTATTGCGTCTTTATACCCAGATAAAATTATGCTATCAGATAATATTGGCCTTTTTATTCAACACCGAACATAAACAAACACTACAAATCCATACTACTCTTTGACTTTATTAACTTTGATACTAATGGTACTACTAAACCGACTATAGAAGTTGTTATTTACATGCCTTGCCCTCGGTAGCAAAAGAGATAAGATATACATTTTTTTTTTAATTATTATTAATGGAGAAAAAACATTAAAAAGTTTCTTTTAAAATTGTTTATATTATATAAATACAACATTTTCCATATGTCTTTAGTATTTCTTCGTGACCTTAAAATCAGATCCAAAACAGAAGACTTAATTGCTTATTTGATATTCTAACATTGGATCTTCAAATTTGAACAAAAGTTTGCATAACCCTATCAATTTTTTTTTTTCTTCAGGGTGACCGCGTCAACCATCTTCGTGATTGATGTATTTTTAGTTTTATACGCATAGTCGAAGTTGTCGTTGATACTTATATAACTATAGCTCTCCTTTTTGTATGTTCAGTTTCGAAAAAAGAAGTAACACTCTCCCTCTACTTGTTTATCAAAAAGTTACATTTAAAATTATTAAATTTATAATCTACAAATGCAATAGAAGTTACATTTATAGTTGATTTTAAATCTAGTTAGTTATTAGTGTGTAAACACTTATATAACTATAGCTCTTTTTTTGTATGTTCAGTTTTGAAAAAAGAAGTAACACTCTTCCTCTACCAGTTTATCAAAAAGTTACATTTAAAATTATTAAATTTATAATCTAAAAATGCAATAGAAGATTCTTGGCATAGTGTTTTTCCTTACCTGCATTCTAGAGTTGATTTTAAATCTAGTTAGTTATCGGTGTGTAAACTAGATTAGTGCAATATTATAGTTCTCCTTTTCTATGTTAGGCTTAACGGAAAAGATACTTGAGATAACTCTCACTTCTTAAATCATACGTTTGGATAGCAACCTCCTAATAATAAATACTGTGCCAAAATCACCCAGTTCAAAATTGTTGCTTTGATTAAATCTTCCGCCATTGTCCATTGTCAATTCCAAGACGACTCACACTTTACCTTATGTTTTTGTTGCAGCTTTTCATGTTTCTCCATCCTTCCAAAAGATCAATAAATTAACAATTGAGTAAAAAACCATTTAAATCACCACGTCAGGTGTGAAAACTCCGAAACAAACACTGTAGAATTGTTGGTTATGCCATAGGCATCATATTTTAAGAAGCAAAGGAAGTACCCAGCTGGATTCTTCAAGTTCGAGGGTAGATAATATTAGCTAGTTGGATTATACAAGTTCTTCGGTAAATAATATCACCCACTTGAATTCTTCAATTTCTTTGGCCTCGGTAGACAATATAATTTCATGTTCTATTTATTTCCATATTCATGTTTTGTTTTTTTTAAATGGGAAGTAAGAATTATTATCTGCTTTGAACAGATTGGTCTATACAATATGTCACTAGAGGCATTGGCAATGATGGGAGCTGATTACAGAGATGTTGAACCCATTGAATTCAAAACCACTGATAACAATGAGGATGTTCAGATTCGTGATATGGATCCAGCAAAGGCAAAGAAAGTTTTGAGGAAATGGGCTAAAAAAGTTGCAGCTATTACTGCCACTTTGTACTTGACACAATCCTTAGAAGAGCAACCAGTATGTGATAGGGCATGCAAATTTACTGATGCTGAAAAATCATACTAAACTATCCTAAGGCTTATGTTGCAGTGTTGCTTGATGCCACTCACAATAAAGTTGTACAAGAACGTTTTAGGATACTAGGGAAAGCCCTTTTGTTGGGGGGATATTAAGGCCCCTTTTGGGTGCTGTAATATGTTATAAACCTGTATGGGCTCTTGAATTTTGTTTCTGTATTTGACATTTTATGTTGCAGTGTTGCTTGATGCCACTCACAATAAAGTTGTACAAGAATGTTTTAGGATACTAGGGAAAGCCCTTTTGTTGGGGGGATATTAAGGCCCCTTTTGGGTGCAGTAATATGTAATAAACCTATAGGGGCTCTTGAATTTTGTTTCTGTATTTGACATTTTATGTTGTAGTGTTGCTTGATGCCACTCACAATAAAGTTGTACAAGAACGTCTTAGGATACTAGGGAAAGCCCTTTTGTTGGGGGGATATTAAGGCCCCTTTTGGGTGCAGTAATATGTAATAATCCTGTATGGGCTCTTGAATTTTGTTTCTGTATTTGACATTTTATGTTGCAGTGTTGCTTGATGCCACTCACAATAAAGCTGTACAAGAATTTTGTAGGATACTAGGGAAAGCCATTTTGTTGGGGGATATTAGGCATTTAACTCATTATTATGACCTTGAATATGACCTTGGCTTAACAGGCTTCATGTTTGTTTTTTCTCGGGGTTATTTCTATGGTTATACATGGTTGGATCTTTTCACATGTAAAGTGTTATATTGAAGTTAAACATTTAAAGATGAGAATTTTAAAATTTAAATTTTGTTAAAGATTTGTAATATTACACTGGGATAGTTAACACGTTAATTTTATGCTGTCTATCCATACTAAGATACATTTTTATTTATTCATAACCTTTTATTAAAAATAATTTATATATAGATATTATTTATTTTATAATTTTTTAATATATTTATTATAATATTAAATCTCTTACATGCTAATTGTATTTCAACCCAGACCTTATGGTTATATGTTGTTTGCAGTTTAAGCAAGTATACCACATACAAGTTACCGAATTTAAACTGCATCTATAAAAATAATATAATGAAAACTGTTGACCTTTCATGATCTGATCTTCTTTAAAGTAATGAATAAAATTTGAATGCCAATGTTAAAACATAATTTATATTAGTACTCTACAACACATAGAGGCAAGGTAGGGAAGGTTGTTACTATGTACTATACATATCTGATTTCTTTTATTGTGTAACACATGCATGTTTGATGTGGCCGCCTACAACAACAATTAGTTCGAAACTGGTATGCAAGTTTTGTCTTCAAATTGGAACACCATGGTCTTCGCCTAGTGCCTTGTGCTTTGTGCAGGTACCTAAGGACGATGTGAAGATGATTTATTGGATGATTTGTTTAGTTACATATTAAAATCATCGTTCCCCGTGGTAAAATATTTAATCAAAAATTTTCTTTTTTTTTAGCCAATTTGAAAACTAATAGTTACAATTATTTATTACATTTTGTTAACTAAAAAAAATAGGTAAAGTTTATTTTAATCTAAAATTATTTATATAAAGTTTTATTTTTAGTAAGATATGTATATTTATTATTTGAAGGCAAACTGTTTTATTTATAGTGTAAGAATATATTAATAAATATTGTTTATATAAATGCTGAGTAGAAATCTTAATTTTATAAATATAATTTATAAAAATTATTTAATCTGATTATATGGTTTTATCTTAAGTTTATTGTAACTATAGTTATATTGATTTTAAAATAAATTGAATTGAAGAAACATAATCAATTAGGGCTAATGCTATTTGATCAAATTATATGTGATTGATATATGCTTTATATCTTACATCATGACTATAAAGTGATATGAGAACAAACTTGACAATTATAGATGTATTACTTTATGTTCAAACTTGTTCTCCTCCCTAAAAGTGGAGGAATTTAACTAGTTAAACTCGTCATTTGATAATAAGATTTATAATTTTTTTAATAAGCCACATTTGGTTTTTATTGGGGTTACTTCCATCCAAATACTAAAATATTGCATTTATTGTTAGATCATTTATATCTAACATGTTCTTTTAATCACAAATACATATTTTTTTATTATTTTTTCTATTAAATATATTCTTCAACTTTCATATCTAATATTTTTTTTAATCACAAATATATATTTTTTATTTTTTCTTCCTATTAGATATATTCTTCAACTTCCTCAAATTGTGATGTTTCCACAATTAACTCTTTTTTTATTAAGAGACAACATCAGCTCTTTTTTAACTAGAGACAACATCAACTCTTTTTTAACTAGAGATCAAATTCAATCTAAAATTTAAATTTTAACTGAAAGAAGATCAACACCAACTAAAGTATTTGATTTCCTTCTAGACATGCCTTTATTTCCAAGATATTCTTTCCAATATTAAAATTAACAATAATTTAACTTTATATCCAATCTCCACATAATGATAACTTATGAATCCCCTTAATAACTTATGAATCCCCTTAACCTCTTGTCTAGTTGTTAGCTGAAGTTCCATATAACTATGAGTACAAATATTTTATCTTTTTAATTTCCAAAAATACCACCTCCAGTAGCTAATTTTTCTCCATTTTTTTTTGAAAACCTATCATAATTAATTTTGATAACCCTAATTTCGAATGCAACCCTCTGGGTCTACAGTGGGCAAAAGGCGAAGAATTTTATTTTATTTTACCACTGTTGCATTGAAGAAAGAAAGAGTTAACCTGTGTCCGATAATCACGGCTGACTTCGTTTTGCAGCAGCGATATGACCCAGCAGCTCTTTAAAGAGGTAGAAGATTCTCCTCTATTTCAAAAGAGTAAAAGAGCCCCACCGTTAAAGAGGAAGAATATATCTTGTTCTTGTAAATAAATCTTATCTAAAATTTTTATTTCAACCTATAGGACTTTAAAAAAATTAATAATAATGTTAAATAAGTTTATTTGGTATAAAATTGATATCTTAAGAAAAATTAAAAACTTAAACTGTACTGCGTCTTTATACCCAGATAAAATTATGCTATCAGATAATATTGGTCTTTTTATTTAACACAGAACATAAACAAACACTACAAATTCATACTGCTCTTTGACTTTATTAACATTGATACTAATGGTACTACTAAACCGACTATAGATGTTGTTATTTACATGTCTTGCCCTCGGTAGCAAAAGAGATAAGATATAATTTTTTTTAATTATTATTAAAGGAGAAAAAGCATTAAAAATTTTCTTTTAAAATTGTTTATATTATATAAATACAACATTTTTCATATGTCTTTAGTATTTCTTCGTGACACTAAAATCAGATCCAAAACATAAGACTTAATTGCTTATTTGATATTCTAACATTGGATCTTCAAATTCAGATTTTTTTTTTCTTCATCTTTAAACCGGTGACCGTGTCAACCATCGTCGTGATTGATGTATTTTTAGTTTTACATGCATAGTCGAAGTTTCCGTTGATACTTATATAACTATAGCAAAAAGTTACATTTAAAATTATTAAATTTATAATCTACAAATGCAATATAAGATTCTTCGTATAGTGTTTTTCCTTACCTGCATGCTAGATTTGATTTTAAATCTAGTTAGTTATCGGTGTGTAAACACTTATATAACTATAGCTCTCCTTTTTGTATGTTCAGTTTCGAAAAAAGAAGTAACACTCTCCCTCTACCTGTTTATCAAAAAGTTACATTTGTATGTTCAGTTTCGAAAAAAGAAGTAACACTCTCCTTCTAACTGTTTATCAAAAAGTTACATTTAAAATTATTAAATTTATAATCTACAAATGAAATAGAAGATTCTTCACATCGTGTTTTTCCTTACCTGCATGCTAGAGTTGATTTTAAATCTAGTTAGTTATTTGTGTGTAAACTAGATTAGTGCAATTTTATAGTTCTCCTTTTCTATGTCAAGCTTAACAAAAAAGATACTTGAGATAACTCTCACTTCTTAAATCATACGTTTGGATAGCAACCTCCTAATAATAAATACTGTGCCAAAATCACCCAGTTCAAAATTGTTGCTTTGATTAAATCTTCCGCCATTGTCAATTCCAAGACGACTCACACTTTACCTTATGTTTTTGTTGTAGCTTTTCATGTTTCTCCATCCTTCCAAAAGATCAATAAATTAACAAATGAGTGAAAAACCATTTAAATCACCATTCAGGTGTGAAAACTCCGGAACAAATGCTGTAGAATGGTTGGTTATGCCATAAAATCAGATTTTAAGAAGCAAAGGAAGTACCCAGCTGGATTCTTCAAGTTCGAGGGTAGATAATATCACCGAGTTGGATTCTTCAAGTTACTGGGTAGATAATATCAGCTAGTTGGATTCTTCAAGTTCCTCGGTAGATAATATCACCCACTTGAATTCTTCAATTTCTTTGGCCTCGGTAGACAATATAATTTCATGTTCTATTTATTTCCATATTCATGTTTTATTTTTATTTTTAATGGGAAGTAAGAATTATTATCTGCTTTGAATAGATTGGTCTATACAATATGTCACTAGAGGCGTTGGCAATGATGGGAGCTGATTACAGAGATGTTGAACCCATTGAATTCAAAACCACTGATAACAACAAGTATGTTCGGATTCGTGATATGGATCCAGCAAAAGCAAAGAAAGTTTTGAGGAAATGGGCTAAAAAAGTTGCAGCTATTACTGCCACTTTGTACTTGACACAATCCTTAGAAGAACAACCAGTGTGTGATAAGGCATGCAAATTTACTGATGCAGAAAAATCATACTAAACTGTCCTAAAGCTTATGTTGCAGTGTTGCTTGATGCCACTCACAATAAAGTTGTACAAGAACATTTTAGGATACTAGGGAAAGCCCTTTCTTGGGGGGTTATTAAGGCCCCTTTTGGGTGCTGCAATATGTTATAAACCTGTATGGGCTCTTGAATTTTGTTTCTGTATTTGACATTTTATGTTGCAGTGTTGCTTGATGCCACTCACAATAAAGTTGTACAAGAATGTTTTAGGATACTAGGGAAAGCCCTTTTGTTGGGGGGATATTAAGGCCCCTTTTGGGTGCAGTAATATGTAATAAACCTATAGGGGCTCTTGAATTTTGTTTCTGTATTTGACATTTTATGTTGTAGTGTTGCTTGATGCCACTCACAATAAAGTTGTACAAGAACGTCTTAGGATACTAGGGAAATCCCTTTTGGGTGCAGTAATATGTAATAATCTTGTATGGGCTCTTGAATTTTGTTTCTGTATTTGACATTTTATGTTGCAGTGTTGCTTGATGCCACTCACAATAAAGCTGTACAAGAATTTTGTAGGATACTAGGGAAAGCCCTTTTTTTGGGGGATATTAGGCATTTAACTCATTATTACGACCTTGAATATGACCCTGGCTTAACAGGCTTCATTTTTGTTTTTTATCAGTGTTATTTATATGGTTATACATGGTTGGATCTTTTCACATGTAAAGTGTTGTTTTGAAGTTAAACATTTAAAGATGAGAATTTTAAAATTTAAATTCTGTTAAAGATTTGTAATATTACACTGGGATAGTTAACACTTTAATTTTATGTTGTCATCCATACTAAGATACTTTTTTATTTATTCATAACCTTTTATTAAAAATATTTATTATATATATTATTTATTTTATAATTTTTTAATATATTTATTATAATATTAAATCTCTTATATGCTAATTGTATTTCAAGCCAGACCTTATGGTTATATGTTGTTTGCAGTTTAAGCAAGTATACCACATACAAGTTACCGAATTTAAACTGCATCCATAAAAATAATATAATGAAAACTGTTGACCTTTCATGATCTGATCTTCTTTAAAGTAATGAATAAAATTTGAATGCCAATATTAAAACATAATATATATTAGAACTCTTCAACACATAGAGGCAAGGTAGAGAAGGTTGTTACTATGTACTATACATATCTGATTGCTTTTATTGTGTAATGTGAAGTGGTTCCAAAGTCTAATAATTATAAAGAACTCACTTTGTACCTTGGAAGAAAGAATTCTGAAACGAGATAGGCCCACGCATGCATGCATGTTTGATGTGGCCGCCTACAACAACAATTAGTTCGGAACTGCTATGCAAGTTTTGTCTTCAAATTGGAACACCATGGTCTTCGCCTGGTGCCTTGTGCTTTGTGCAGATACCTAAGGATGGTGAGAAGATGATTTATTGGATGATTTGTTTAGTTAAAAATTATCAATACCAATCACCGTTCCCTGTGGTAAAATATTTAATCAATTTTTTTTTTTCATGCCAAATTTAAGATTTGTTTATCGAATTTATATGGCAGGGTTTTAAATTCGGATTTCGAATTTTATCTGACAAATTCGGCCAATTTGACAACTAATAGTTACAGTTATTTATTACATTTTGTTAACTAAAAAAATAGGTAAAGTTTATTTTAATCTAAAATCATTTATATAAAGTTTTATTTTTAGCAAGATATGTATATTTATTATTTGAAGGCAAAGTTTTTTATTTATAGAGTAAGAATATATTAATAAATATTGTTTATATAAATGCTTAGTAGAAATCTTAATTTTATAAATATAATTTATAAAAATTATTTAATTTGATTATATGGTTCTACCTTAAGTTTATTATAACTATAATTATATTGATTTTAAAATAAATTGAATTGAAGAAACATAATCAATTAGGGCTAATGTTATTTGATCAAATTATATGTGATTGATATAAGCTTTACATCTTACATCATGACTATAAAGTGATATGAGAACAAACTTGACAACTATAGATGTATTACTTTATGTTCAAACTTGTTCTCCTCCCTAGAAGTGGAGGAATTTAACTAGTTAAACTCTTGTCATTTGATAATAAGATTTATATTTTTTTTAATAAGCCACATTTGGTTTTTATTGAAGTTACTTCCATCCAAATACTAAAATATTGCATTTATTGTTAGATCAATTATATCTAACATGTTCTTTTAATCACAAATACATATTTATTATTATTATTTTTATTAAATATATTCTTCAACTTTCATGTCTAATATTTTTTTTAATCACAAATATATATTTTTTATTTTTTATTCCTATTAGATATATTCTTCAAATTCCTCAAATTGTGATGTTTCCACAATTACCTCTCGTTTTTAACCAACATCAACTCTCATCAACTCTTTTTTAACTAGAGACAACATCAACTCTTTTTTAACCAGAGATCAAATTCAATCTAAAATTTAAATTTTAACGGAAAGAAGATCAACACCAACTAATGTATTTTATTTCCTTCTAGACATGCCTTTATTTCCAAGGGATTCTTTCCAATATTAAAATTAACAATAATATAACTTTATATCCAATCTCCACATAATGATAACTTATGAATCCCCTTAGCCTCTTGTCTAGTTGTTAGCTGAAGTTCCATATAGACATGCCTTTATTTCCAAGGGATTCTTTCCAATATTAAAATTAACAATAATATAACTTTATATCCAATCTCCACATAATGATAACTTATGAATCCCCTTAGCCTCTTGTCTAGTTGTTAGCTGAAGTTCCATATAGACATGCCTTTATTTCCAAGGGATTCTTTCCAATGTTAAAATTAACAATAATATAACTTTATATCCAATCTCCACATAATGATAACTTATGAATCCCCTTAGCCTCTTGTCTAGTTGTTAGCTGAAGTTCCATATAATTATGAGTACAAATTTTTTACCTTTTCAATTTCCAAAAATACCACCTCGAGTAGCTAATTTTTCTCCAATTTTTTTTGAAAGCCTATCATAATTAATTTTGATAACCCTAATTTCGAATGCAACCCTCTGGGTCTACACTGGGCAAAAGGCGAAGAATTTTATTTTATTTTACCGCTGTTGCATTGAAGAAAGAAAGAGTGAACCTGTGTCCGATAATCACGGCTGACTTCGTTTTGCAGCAGCTATATGACCCAGCAGCTCTTTCAAGAGGTAGAAGATTCTCCTCTATTTCAAAAGAGTAAAAGAGCCCCACCATTAAAGAGGTAGAAGATTCTCCTCTATTTCAAAAGAGTAAAAGAGCCCCACCGTCGAACCGTTTATTGGTGAGCTTAGAAATATACTTTTTTATTTTATAGTGAATTAAAGTATTTTTTTAATATAATTTAATAAATTTAAAAATAAAAAACATTTTTAATTAAATTTTAGTTATAAATATTAATATTGTTTATAAAAAATAAAAATAAAATAAAAAACATTTATTTTTTTGAATGTAAAGGTCTAACTTTTAATTAATTTAAGAATACAAGTTTTTACAACTAAAAAAACAATTGGTGGATAGACGCACCCCAATATATAGTCACACTAACTCAGGTGGAGTAAAGAGCATTTTTTTAACACCCTCACATACCATTCACCTGCTGATGTAATGTTCCTTTCAGATTAGTTGAATCATTATTTTTAAATATTTTATTATTTTAAAATAAAATATTATATATGCATAAATGGTTGATATACATAATATTATTTTTAGAGGACTTTAAATGATTATTTAAGATAGCTAAATATGTTTAAAAACAATAAGTATATAGTACTTATATAAACTGATTATTCTTTTTTCAAAGTAAACTTGAGTTTCAAATATTATTATTGTTTATGAAAAATCTTCATTTTAAATATATTTATTGTTTTAAAACATAAAATATGATATATGTATGAATGGATGATATATTTAATATTAAAAAAAAAATTGGTCCTATTATTAGGATTTTGTTTTTGGATTGTAAACTACTTGTATTCAGAATCTCAGTTTTGGTACTTAGGTAAGAGTCATTCAAGAATTGTGATTGATCACATAGTTATTCTTGCTTTTCATATCAACTCCTAAACAAGATGAAACTGAAACTTCAAACTTAAAAAAAAAATTGTAAATTTTTTTTTTAAGTTTGAAGTTTTAGTTTCATCTTGTTTAGGAGTTGGTCTAAACTGAACTGAGAGGAGTATTGGCATTCCTACTGAAATATGTTATAGTCAATTTACAATCCATAAAAAAAAATCATAATAACAAGACTGATATATGAAAAGCAAGAATAACTATGTGATCAATCACAATTCTTGAATGACTCTTACCTAAGTACCAAAACTGAGATTCTAAATACAACAAGTTTACAATCCAAAAACAAAATCCTAATAATAGGACTAATGGGTGGAAAGTAAGAATAACTTTGTGAGGATTGATAGGTAGAGAACAATAACAACTTTTTCAGGACTAATAGGTGGAAAATATTCTAAATACAATCAGTTTACAATATAGAAATAGAATCCTAATAACAAATCCATAAACATAATCCTAATAACAAGA